>MNCI01006555.1:1359484-1469316 GCA_015680685.1 Gnetum montanum | reverse complement strand
GTTTCTCAACCCTTTCCTCTGATAGCATAGGAGATAAGCCGAAAATACCAAAAAAATCACATACCTCAGACTTGCTTAACCATACACCGTGACACTTACAAGCAAGCCTGGGAAGACAACGAACGATTAACCCCAAGTGTTTGTTGTGGTGTTAAGGCATTTAGTCTGCGGAGTTCGACCGGATCGCGCGTGCACGCTCGTATTCGTATGGTTGAGTGTAGGGGTACCTCGCCACTCATCATGAGAAATTAATATTTTCTAAGTTTTTCTAACTTTGAAAAATTAGGAAGAGATTATAGCCTATACATAAAACATAGAAAAAATAAATTGTAATCACTATAATCAAGAAAATAATATGTATGCTATGCATTGCAACTACAATTGTAAAATTTAAAATTATTATTATTATTATTATTAAGGTTTTCTCTAGTGTATGGTAGTATGGATGTTACACACTAGCAACAATAATAAAAAATAAATTTTTCAAAGTTGCAAGTTGCAGGGAGAAAGGACTACATTGCAAACAACATAGTAGCCAGTGACAAAAAAGGTATGTTTTGGCCAAAAACTATTAGTGGTGCACACACTGTAACAGGTAGAACAAAAAATAATTTTTTGATTAAATTGTTGAAAATTATGAATAAAAGATAGAAATAGCAAACATTACAATAGGTTTAGATGAAGAAGTTAGGTAGATGCCCTTCTTCTAGCATTAGAAATTGTAGAGATGAAAAAATTTGATGCTAGAGGGTGAAAGATCCCCATTGGAATAGTTTAATTGGTAGATCCATTGGCCTCAAGAAGGATTTGCAAGCATCCCAAATGGTCTTGTTGATCAAATGAGGACTTAGAGGGTGTATTACCAAAATGTAAAATAAAGATTGTGAGCATATGAACCAAGTGTAGAGAAATGTAAAGTAAAATGTGAAGAATGAATGAAATTGCACACTTATATTAAAATGATGAAATATTTACAACAACAAAGTTCAAAGAATAAAATTTTTTATCATTTTATGCCCAAGAACTCAAGGGAGAATGCTTGAAAGCTAATACAGTTGGAAGGATGTGTTTGTAGTCATATCTACCTCGAAGAATGTCGTATAATCTACCCTTTGAGATTGCCATTGGTTTTCTCTACAACTTCGATCTATGCTATGGAAAAATGTGATGGTCATCCTGGACTCTTAGACATCCATACTACTTGAAAGTCTTAGGTTCAATGTAGATGAAAAATGCCCAAAAATTCCTTATGATAAAATAAAGCATTGTTTAAATAGTCCTTAGGTTCCTATCTTGTTGTTAGTTAATTTTTCAATGATTGCTAATAGATTTTTGGCACCTTCTATCATACCTACAACACCTACATGTAGTGTACAAATAATTTTATCTAATTATTTGTTCTCTAAATGTTGCCTTTGTATGCTACCCATTGTATAGAATTTTTGTGTCCAACGTACAAGATTGAAATCGAACTTTTGTATGCAATCTTTGCATGTTATCTAGTGTATAGGACTACAATGCTTAGCATACAAGGCTAAGATTATCAAATTTTGTAGCTTTTAAAGTATTCTTAGCATCCATAAGCTAGTGTACATGGGTTTTGTAGCTTCTGTAAGCTATGATGCATGAAGTCTTAGATTCCAGTAACATGAGGCCATAATGCTAGATTTTTAGAGATATAAGACAATTGTTTCTACCTATATTTTTCCACCAAATTACAAAGATTGTTGGCTATGTGTTATAATATGAATTTCTGTTGTGATGTTTTAGTGTGGATAGAGTCCAAGCATGTCTTAATAGGACTATGCAAAGGCTTTAATGTCATCTTGTAGGGAAAGTTGAGGTCCAACTGAGAAACTTATTTTTAGTGTTTTCTCCTCATTATTATGAGTTGTAAGGGAAACTTCTACTAGGGAATCTTCTATAACATCTCTAGCCTCTAGTTCTAGAATTCTAATAATGTAGGTGAGCCATTCCAAGGTTTTCTTAATCAAGGATATGTAATTAAAAGGGATTCTAGGATCAAGGTTTAGGTATTCATGGTCAATTAGTCAAATAACATCATCAAAGGGTCCTTTTAGGTGTAAAGGCAGGTTGAATTGTTGTCAAATATTCATGGTTTATTCCTGCATGTCAACAAGAAAAATATTAAATGACAAGTGCATGGTATATTGATCAATAAATAATAAAATAAAATAAATAATATTAGTTTTCTATCTTTTTCATTATATTGTTAAAATAAGAAATAGTTTAACGGGAAGGCTACAAATGCAAAAAATAATAGATTTAATTACTAAAATAGGACACAATGGTAGAATATCCTAGGTGGTCAGTGTTTGTGGGAAAACTTGGCAATGTGTAGGTGTTATATCTTGGCTTGACAATGCTTTTAAGGGTCTAGGAAGCATGTTAGTAGTGTATCTCAGGCTAGGCAACATTTTTGACCAATTAATCTAGAATTTACATTGGCATAGCATTTTTAAGTATTATCATTTTTGGTTTGGAGATGTTGGGCCTACATGTAATGTTTTTTATCATAAGAGTAGCAGTTTTTATTATTTAAGTGAGGATTTCCATTGCAACAATGTTTTCAGGATAGGCTTGGAGTTTTTAATAGTGTGTCTAGTGTTTTTGACCAAACTTGGTATTTCTAGGATTTCTTGATCAGAATTATTACCGCAGGGCAAGAGGAGGAGAGATTATCAACATTTTCAACAACATTGGACAAGGAAAGAGCCAAATAAGGTAGTGTTGGGAGACATCTAGGCCAACATTTTTGAAAATTTACATTGTAGTGTAAATACTAGCATTTTTGAGGATCTTGGTGAAGGCTACTAAGGATTGTTTTTCATATTTATATGAGAATTTCATATTTCAATACCATAAATCACCAAATCTTGGGTATTTTAACCAAAAATAACTGAGTATTCATTACTTTGTGATTTTATAGTCAATTGTAGGTTTTTTTGTCAAATGTGAAAATCAATCACCAAAACATAACAATGACTAGGCAAACTTGATCCACAAACAATCTTGTGTTCATGAAGAACGTAAAGAAGGTGGAGTAAATTGTTCAAAGAATATTTTCAAATTCATTTGTAAGAGAAGCAAAAACATCTTCGGTCCCTAGGTACCCCAGATCCCCAACATTTTTCCTTTGTTTCTTGCTTGATTACTTGCATTTTTTTCTTCTAGAACTATCCTTATAAGCATTTTTGATTTTTGATCATATAAGACCAAAGTTTTAGATTTTTGGACAACATAAAAGTAATATTTTGGTTTTTTATCTATGTTTCAGGGTTTTTCTAGTTATATGTATAGTGTTTTTTGCAATTTTTGCGCATGTTCCAACATTTCTTGCTTTTTCATGATTAGAGTGATTAACATTTTTTAAGTTTTCCTACCTTAGGATTAACATTTTTGACCTTTGTACTTGGAAAAGATAGCATAGTGATGTTTTGAGCTTGGAGCATAATATTTATAGGGTTTCAGGAATAATTAGTGGAAAATTAGGGATTTTTAATTGGTCGAAAACTTATATTTTCATAGTTTTAAACCTAAATAGGCAACATTTTTGGTCCTCCTAGTAGCATTTTTTATTCTTGATTGCCCAAGAATAGCATATGATTTTTTCCTACCTATTTTGTTAGTGTTTTCAACACTTTCCATTTGTTTTGCAACATTTTAGGATTATTCTTATTTAACATATCAATGTCTTTGATATTTTGAGCCTATAGAGGTAGTGTCTTTAGGGTGATTTGCTTGTACATGTAGTGCTTTTTATATCTAGTCTTTGGAAAGTGATGTAATTGAATTTTCTTGACTCCCAAAACAACATCTTTTATTTACTACCTATAGGATCATGTTTTTACATTTCTTGCCTAAGAATTGTAGCAATTTTTACAGTTCCATGTAATTGGACTAGTGTTGTATATTTTCTTTGGTTCTTGGACCATCATTTTTATCTCCTTATCTTAAGAGAGTATCATATTTGTTTGTTTTGGATTTTTTTGAAGAGAGAAGGTTAGCATGTATGTTTCTTGGTCTAGGAAACCTTAGCATTTTTCATCATACTTTTGGATCAAGAACTTAGAAGGGAGGTTGAATAAGTTCCCCAATTAAAATTGCACCTGTTACATAAAAATACCAAATTTCATGTGGTTCCCAACTTGTGTACATCCATACTCAAAGGGTAGAATCCATGCACACCTTTGGACTTTCTTTCTCAAAAACATGTGGTTTGAAGAGTACCATACCCTGTATAAGCTCTAAGCTTCACACTAAAGTGTTTCGTTGCTATGAAACCACTCAAACTGCCAAGGTTCCAACAAGCTCAGAATGTGGTTTCAAGGATCCCACAACATTTAGAAAATTGAGCTCCTCTTCGGAGTGTTTTGATGCAACTAAACAACTTAACCCTACAAGGTCTAAACAAGTTCAATGTGTATGCCTTCTTTCAAGAAGCACATTAACCCCGTACGGCTACAAGAAAAATAAAAAACATAAGGAAAGAATGTAAATAAATTTACATGTCCTTATCATTGAAGCTCAATATAACATACAATCAAAGAAATGATGTTACAATGAAGAACAAGAATACAGTAGCATAGATAAGATAATGATTGATTTGATGTGAACAATGCTCGCTCAATTCCCAAAATTTTGGTATCTTCTTATAGACCCTACCTATGTAGCATATAAGAATCAACAAACAAGAAAGGACAAGGAGAGGGGGAAGTAAAACCATGTAGCCATGATCATCATGGCCAAAGAAAACAAGATTTTGTAAGGATAAATAACAAGTTAACCCAAGGCCCCTACCATAACCAACCAACAATCAACATCAATGACCTCTACATTAAATAACAAAAGTCCTAACTTTGAGAGAAAAGATTAGTCAAAGTACACCAAGTTTCCTCTAAAGCCACTTGAGCTCCTAGAACAATTTCTCAACAGTGGTTGAATTTAATACAAGAAAATGACTGAGAATGCCTATAAGAGGCATGATCCATTATGTGAAATTACTAAGGATCCCACTCTAGCAACCATGGATGATCCACCATTACCAAAGTATTTTCAACTTGACTAATTTTTGCACTATCATCAATTACGTAGTCATGATACTAATTTCTACTTGGTCTTAAAGCATGACTTGTAAAAGATGATAGATAATGGAGAGCTAGTGCTTGATGCCTCAAACCTAGTTAGACCTTAAAACCAATCAATGCAGATGTACAAAGATCCATTAAATACAAAAATAGCCCTTACATGATAGAAACATTTAACCTTTACAACAACCTAAGACCTACCAAGGAGCCATTTGTGATTTGGGTAACTCCTCATGATGAAAGGGGTCATTCAACTTCATCTAGTTTAAGGACTCCTTTTATTGTAAGCATAACATCACAAGCACCTTCTAAAGAGATGCTCATCATTAAAGTACTTCTCCCACCACCACTATGCCCTCAAACCAAACTAATCAATGTCCTTCCATGGTGGCCAACACAATGACTTCTTTGCAACCCAACTACAAAATATCACCTACCAAAAAATGCAAGAACTTTACCCCAAAGCCCAAGGCCAAAGATAACAAGTATGTGAAGACTTGGAAGAAGGTGGATCTACCAAAGCCTAGGCACATTTTAGCCATTCCCATGACCTCTAACACTCAAAATGCCTCAACTAGTCAATCAAGGAAGGACAAAAATTAACAAGAGAAGGGAAATGTGGTTAGGCCACAAACCTTGAAGCATGATGTCCAAATACTAGGAGGAATAGAAAAATTCAAATTCAACATGAATGAAAAATCAACAACTAATGACAAAGGCTTCCTCAATGTCATGGAATAAGTGAAACAATCCTTAAAACAAAAGAATACTTCTCTTAGCCTGTATGACTTGGTGATGACTTCCTCTACTCACTATGAAGTTTTAGTAAAAATATTTAATTCAATTCTTGTTAGTGAGGATATTCTTGCTAATGAAGAGTCCATCCATGTAGTGATGGTACCACTTTTACCTAGGGAAAAAAAAAAGTCAACTATGCAAGTTTTTCATGACAATGAAGTTAAGACCAACCCCAAGGATGGTGAGATAATGAGGGTCCCTCTCTTCATAACTATATGGGTTGGACAATACAAGGTACAAAAGGTGAAAATTAATTATTGAACACCCACCAATGTCATACCTTTCACCATTGTTGAATAGTTAGGCCTAGTGAAGCACATGCAAAGTACTCCTACCTTTGCTCTTAAATTTTTTAATAGATCACTGATTGCAGTAAGAGATTTGATCTACTTAGATTTTGTAGTAGGGGAATAATTCACCACATTATTCAACTTCTTGGTGGTGGAAGAAACACCAAAATTTAACCTCATCTTAGGAAGAACTTGGATAGATCAATTACAAGTAGTTTCCTCTTCCATACACCAAGAAATTCATCTACCTTATGAGGGAGGTGAAATAATTATTGATGGTGATAATACAGATCCCTTAATGGTCAATAACATCAATGTGTAGTAAGGGTATAAAGTGAAGTTTTAGGAAGAAACTCCCACTATTGAAAGTAAAGTCAAGAATCCCAGTAGAGTAGACTAGGCCAAAACCAAAAATAACCAAACCATAGATGCACCATGGTAAGAGCTCTCATTCAACATATTTAGTGAGTGAAATGAGAAATACAAAATTGTATATTGGAGGCCGTATTCTCTTCCTAATCTTTCAAAGATTAGGAGCTAGTTACATAATTGAGTATGTCCTCTACTTACTTGCCCCTACCTTAATGACCATGTGCCATTTTTCTTTTTACTTTTATTTTATAACCTAGTTCTAAACATTTATTTACATATATTATTTTTCTTTGACATGCTTTGTCTTTTCTTAGCCTTACTTTGCATGAAATTTTTAACTTATTTGCATTCATGATTTGCCTTTCATGCTTTCCTTTAGAAAAAACATAAAAATATCATAAAAATTTTATAATTCCTTGCAAAGACCTCAAATTGGTGGCTTGCCAAAGCCTTAAATTGGTCATTCATTTATAACCTTTTCCTTCCTCATCATTATTTTAGCTGTTATACCTTAGTTTGAACTTTGTTTGCCTAATTAGTTTATGTTTTACATGTTACAAAATTTTTTTCCTGATAGACTTGTATTTTATTGATGTAGCCTTATCACATAAAAATACTTTAAAATACATAAGTATAACAATGCTAAAACATATAGACAAAATTTTAAAAAATATATTATAATCAAAATTTCCATGTTCAACAGGCATAGTGACACAGTGTGACAAATAAAAATTTAGTTAACAATGATAAATTTACACCATGCAATAATAAAACAAATAACAATGAATTTTCATCATAGTCTCCAATGGCTATGAATAGATACAATAAAGAATAACATTAACATCAAAACCAAAACAACCACAAATGACAATATTGGTAGGCCTATGGCAAAACTAAAGAAAGAGGAACACCATTATTATCATGGTCACTAGTGCCACTATCATCACCTGGTGCCTACACCACAAAAACAAAGATGAAACATAAAATAAGAATTTAATTAGTAATCAATAAAACCAAAAACTAAACTACAAATCAAACTAAATTAAAATATATTAAAATGAAAACTTAAAAAGAAACTAGTGGAGGTTCTCATGCAAGGTCTTCTAGAGAAAAGTTTAAAAGACCAGCCTCTAAACAATGAAGAATTTGTTCTTCATTCATGTTCATCTAGTCTACTTTCCCAGGGTTCACACTAGTTAAGATGTTCCTCCTCTTAATATTAATCCATGCTAGAGGCTCTCTTAAAATGGTGGCAGTAGTTGCCTCCCCTAAAATGATAGTAATCTTAGGAGCTGAGGAATCTAACACCACCAAAGAGTCTTCAAACAATCTAAAGGCTTCCTCTTCATTGGTTTCCTACATGAACATCCCCAACTTCTAGCACTTTATAGCCTCCTCCTATAACCACTTGTAATAACCCTTTGTTTTCACCTTGTATTTGTACTTGTGGTTCTTTTGTGCCTTTCCCCACTCGAGGACCCAAGCATAATAGTCTCGCAAATCTTTGATCTTATGGACTAAAAAATCCATCTAGATCTCCTTTTCTACATTTCTCCTAGTTAGAGCAACATTGCCATGGATGGCATTCTAATAGCATGACCATTCTATCTCCTTAGTGCACAAGGAGTCTTTGTTGGCTACACTGGCCTCTACAAAATCCTTGTGGTACCTATGGTCTTTGATCTTTTTTGCATGCTTCTTGGTTTCTTTCTCCAATTCTACAACTCTTTCTCCTAGTAATTCATTGGAATGTTGACATTTCAATAATGTTTTGGTAGATGAGAGGGCATATTCAGTGGTACTTTCATATAACCTTCGTGAAAGATTTTACACTTCAGATGGTAATTTAGGTAGCTTTTCAAGATCAATGTTTCTCATCCAACTTTGGACACCGTAAACAACATAACCTAAAAAAGATAAACACATAAAAAATAGTAATAAACAAAGTAAAAATGCTTGAAACTATTAAAAACATATAACCATAAAAGAGAAACAACCATAAATATTATAAAGTAGAAAAAAAAAGACAAAAAACATAAATGATAAAACAAATGATTTAAAACATGATATTATTCTTACCAACATTAGGATCCATCTATTACAATTGATTAATCATATCTTCATTCATGCAATGCATAAACTTGATCTTATCAAGAACCTTAGCCCATGGTTTCATATGGAACATGGAAGTGGATGCCTCTAGAAGGGGTTTAGGCACTATAACAATTATAACCATTAACTAAATATTAAAAAAAATTTAAACATGAAATTATAAGATATAACACATGAACTAAAATGCATAAATACTTGGAAGACTGTGTGGGATGTCAACGTGATTTTCATCATCAAAAGTTGAATCTTCAAATATGGCATCCAATTTTTCATTAGGTATTGGCTCATCCCCTTCTTGTTGCCTTAGTGCCTCCTCTTCTTGGATTTTTCTCTGTACCTTTGTTGATGCTTGGGCTACTAGTTCTTGTCATTTTCCAGCAAGAATTGCAAAGAAAAAATATAAAACAAGTTAGAAATTTTACTTTAAAAAATGAAAAATCATAATAATATGATGACATAATTATGCACATAACATAAAAAATATGCAAAATAACATAAGAATCTAAAACATAACAAAAACATGAAATTAAAATATACCTAAAATAATGTGATGTGCCTAGTTGATCCTAAGAGATATCTTCTTTTTCATTGGCTACTCCACAACAGTAACCATCTCTTCAACTAATGGCAACTTCAACTTTGCTTTGGTTGCACCATCAACCTCAACATGCAACTCCTTAGCTTTCTTAGCTATTCCATGAGCAATATGGGGCATAATCCTCATGCTATTATGGAAAGGATAATCTATACCACTAAATTTCTTTGTGGTAATAGATAGCAATCCCCAAATATCCTAAACTAATGGGTTCTAAACCTACATGATTGGAATGACATGTTTCACCCAATTTTTGAAAAATTGGGATGAATCATGACTTATCCAATTTTCATCCTTCTTCACCACTAGGAATTCCATGAACCTCCTTAGATATGCTACAAAAAACATAAAATGTGTACAGCATATCATATCAAGATTGTTTCAAAATGTTTGGATCTCATCCCATATCCTAGAGACCAAGTGAGCAGCCTAATTGAATTGAGCATCCTTGGTGAGTACCTTCTTTAGATCCAAGCCTGTAGAATGCCAAGGATTTTTTTTCGATGATAGAAACATGGAAAACACCCTAAAGCAAAATAATGGATACATCTTGTTAACCTCTATGGCCATCGCTACCATGGAAAGTGTTAAGCCATTCTTTCACCTTCTTCCTATGGTCCATCTCTTTCCCTACATTTTTGAAAACCTTCATACAATCACAAGAGATGTCAAAGAGATCGTTGAATATGGATTAGTTGATGGCCAAGCTGATAGGCACACCATGAACATGAGAGGTGAATCTCTTGACTTCTTTGTAAAAGGAGTTAATGATATTCACCATCTCTACAGTATCCATGGATAAGTTAGGAATCATAAATAGATTGAGCAAACTTGCATTGACAATCTTTTCCTAGATCTCTTTAAGTGCTTTGCAAACCAACCACTCTTGTGCTAAATCTACTTCACCCCACTTAAGGATGAGTATCTTCTTTACATGTCCTAAGGCAATTATAGCAATAGTAGATTTGGGCACAGGATCTACAACACAACATGGATACCTAGTTAGTTTTTAACCATGATCACATCACACAAAACCAAAAAGAAATAAACATATAAAAAACATAGTAGAAAAATTAAAATTTAACTTATAACTACATGATTAAAACTAATTAAGTAATTAAGGTCTAAATAACTAAGAAAATAACATAACTAGGAAACATTGACAATAGTAACAAAAAATTAAATAATAAGAACTATTAAATTTTCTTATCTGATTTAAGGAACATAGTGGTTCTAAGAGATGGATATGTAAATTCCTAAGTTTGAGAGGCCCCATGAAATGTGAGTGGTATTTTTGGCCGCATATTTATAGTAGACTCGAGAGTAACATGAAACATATTAGCTAAAATCATTCCACAAGTCCTACAATATCACAAGTCTCATAGATGGACCTTATGCAAAGATCTCTAATGTTATATGTGCCTAAGGTAGGACTTAGTCACTTTTAATCAATCCTCTATCATGCACTCCATATCCATAATATATTAATGGAACAAGAAAATTACCTAAAATCAATTACCTTAATGAAAACAATATATGAGTCAAAAACTAAGGATGACACTTACCCTTGTAAGTGGCAGACAGTGCTAGGAGGATTTTGAAAAAAAAAAGCGTGGACTCAATGACCTATCATCAATGTGTTGTTGGCATTCTGCTAGATAAACTCAGGCATATCCCAAATTTGGGATAACTTGCATATTCTTGTTGTGTACATGTCATCATGAAGGTTACCTTCCACATGAGTATCAAGGTCATCTACCATGAACTTGGTGATGAGGATAGAAAAATGACCTAGCAATGTCTTTACAATAACTATTATGGTATTAGAGGTTAACTATGACCATAAAATCACACTAAATTTCTTGAGTAAGAAAGCCAAGAACTCTTGGTCCTAGGAATTAACCAATGGAAACCATGAACTAGGACCATGTTGGGAGGCAAACTTTTTGGTCCTAGGGTGTTTATATAGTACAAAAGTCCAACCAGTTCAATGACCAATAGGATAGATTTTAAAAAGGTCCTACATGATTAGCAAAATCATTAAAACACTATATGATAATGAACAAAATTCAACAACTTCTAAATATAAATAAAAAACATAATGTCAATGTTAATATAAAATAATTCAATAACTAAATTCACATGTTACAACCATAAAAGACAAAACATAATTCAACTAAAAACTAAGTAAAGAACAAGTAGCCTATTAACATTGATGGCAATCACATAGTTGAAATATGCATAAAAAATTACAACATTGTTGTTTCAAGCATTAAAACTATGAGAATAACCCTGTACCATGTTTCAACCCATAATTGAAAATACACTAATAACCTGTATAAAAATTTCAAATTAAATTCAATGAAATCTTAACTAGAAATCCTAGTTTATAGTGAAACAACTATAGTAAAAAACTCTAGGAAAGCTAGATAAAAATTTCAAAAAATTCAAATAGTTGTTGAAAGATAAAATAAACCATGTAAATAACCATTAGATATCTTAAACATGATTAATAAAATTTTAAAAGTAGACCAACATTGCTAGTGAAGGTTGGAAAGCTTGCATGCCCAATAGTTGAAATTACAACCATACAGGGTAGTTCATGTAGGTAAAAATTTGAAAAAAAGTTACAAAAAAAAATTTCTAACTCTAGGAAACATAAATATACATAATTCAACAAAACTATTACTCCAACATTGCAACATTGTTCATAGAAAAATTAACAAAACAACCCAAAGTAAATTTTAATTTTTTCCAAAAAACCTAGTTTGCAGTGAAATAGCTATAGTGAAACCTCTAGGAAAATTGTGAAATAAAATTCTAAAAGTTTCAAAAATTGTGTAGAACCCTACTACATTGTTCTAAAATTTCCTAGGAGGCTAGGAAATTTATAAAAAGTTACTAAAGTGTGTCAAAACTGCTAATTTTTACATGCCAAAAATAGGTAAGAACTGTAAAATCAATATGTAGTGGTCTATTAAGAAAATCATTAAAAATTAACTATAGCTTTCAAAATAGGGATTCAACCACCAATATCATTGATAACACTTTAAAATAACCCTATATCATTAAAAATAAAAAATTCTATACCAAATTCTTATAAAAATTTTAAAGTGTAACTTTTTTTTGGCAAAAAAATAAAAATAAAAAAAATGCATAGAATAGGGACAAAGAAAAATTCAAAATTTTCTAAAAGGCCCTAAGGTCAAAATCAAAATATAAATAGGTTAACACAACCTAAACACAATATTCAAGCCATTCAAAGCCAAAAAATTTTCAATGCATAGACATAGGCACTAAAAAATGCCTTCATACTTTGGCTAAAAACTAGTAAAAAATAGTGAATGAAGGGTACCTCGCAATCATGCTAGAAGAGCCATCATCATTAGATGATCTTGGGAGGTGGGAAATGCCTCTAGTAGTAGTGCCTACCTCCTCTAGGACTAGATTCTTGCTCATTCCTTCTCTCCTCTTTGACATCTTACAAAATTGGAATGGAATTCTTGGCTTCTTTTTAACTACGTTACCTTGGTGTCAAAAAAGGGGCAAAAATACACTATCTATTGATGCATGTGAAGTCCAAAATTTTTGAAAATCATTGAATCCAAGCACTACTCCAAGATTCAAGCCAAATGAAATGGTTTTCATAAAATTTCAAATGAAGAAACCCTCCACATACTTATGCATTACTATAAAAACCCTTGCACCTATAATACCTACACAACACCTAGTGAACTCAAAGTTCACATATGGAAAGTACTAAATACATTGAATTTACTTGGTTCTTAGTTCCAAATAACCTTTTAACCTTAGATGGGCCCCACTTGGTGCATCCCAAAGAAATTAGAAATAATCTAATACTATGGAATTTTATGTTTCAATAAGAAAATACATTAGGATTGAAGCCCAAAAAAGCACTTAATCCTTGGAATGGATTATAGGCTCCACCCATGGGCAAGGTACATCTCCCTACTATCCTTCTTTGATCCATGGTGATCAATAAAGCATAATCCCAAACTAGAGACTTGAACATTGCCACTAGAGAATTTCAATTAACAAAAGCAGTGAAAAAACATATAAAATAAGGCATTCTGAGTGTTAATGTGTTTACCATAGCTAAAGATATGATTTCCAACATATTTTTATAGAGAATTATGATGACTAGCATAAAATAGGACTCCAAGTAGCCTCCAAGTTGCCAAGCCAAATCTAAAACCCTAATTGGAGCCTTTGGTAGCTCCAAAACCTTGTAAACCTTATCAAAAGGTTTTGAAATTTACATTTCCTCCAAAAGTACACTTGAAGGAGTAATAAATACACTACCCAGTGTATCTATGAATGGATTAGATGCAAAATAAACCAATGAGACCTCAAAGTATCTCAAAAATTGCAAACCCTAGCATTGACACCTACCTGGAGACTTTGGTGACCTTGGAACGCCAAATGACAAGACAAAAATAATTTAAAACTCATTAAAACCTATGAAATCCACTAGGATGACCAAAAAATATACTATCTAATGTATAAATTCATAGAAAATCTAAGAACAAGCCATCTACTAGCCCACTCAACCTCCAAATGCCTCAATGTAGTCCTAGAACCTAGTCAAAGCCTTTGATACTCATCAAACCTTGCAAACTAAGCCAAAAAATGAAAAAAATTAGTCAAATTCTCCAAAGATACACTAGCATCAACCAAAAATATGTTGGACAACATCTATTTGAAGAGAAATGACCAAATCAAGTCATTAATGACCTTCCACCAATTTTGAGCCTAAACCCTAGCCATAGACAACAATGACCCTAGAAGCCCAAAACCCAAAGGCCAAGATTGCATAAACGATACACTAACATTAGTATTTAATACATTGGCTAGCATAGTTTGCTTCTAATGGTAGTTTCAACAAGCTCATAATAATCAGAATGGCTTGAAAGTTAATTGGAGAAGCTTGAAATCCCAAAACCTAAAACTAGCAATAACTTGACCTCATTTTGAGCATGAGAAGTCCAAATTTCATCCACACTACACTCAGGTAAGGGAAACATATGCTATCTCACATATTTTTTAGTTGAAGCGCTACAAAATACACTTTCGTTCATCTGTTTTGGCTTCCAAATGACCATTCTACAATCCTAACATCCCTACGCTATCCTAAGAAACTGCTAAAGCCAATATTTCAAGTTTGAAGCACTAGAAAATAATTTTTTCTAAGAAAATATGCTAGAAAGCTTATTTTCTAGCTCTTGGAAGCATTCAAGACCTTTAGAGGATTAAATTGACACCAAAATTGATCGCTCTCATGGTCTACTTCACTAACAATTCAAGGCATCACAACTTGGAAGCTAGCTCAAGAAAACCTCAAAAATTAAAGTGTATCAAAAGATACACTAGTGCATATAATAAATATGTTATCCAATGTATTTTTTATGAGGAACAGCATTTTTCTTGAAAGAAAATCCATTATTACCTCTAAAAATGCCTAAAATGACCTTCACAAGTGTCCAAAGTCTTCATCAACGCTAGAACCCCCCATAGTGGCTTGCTAAGGCCTAAAACTAGTAGAATGTAATCCTAATTGATCAAGATTGACCATGATTTATCATATGTTACATACCTTGATTTTTTTGGCTTGATTTGATCTTGTTTCACATTATTGGCCTTCATTTCCATATCATTTGCTGTCATTTGGTTGCATTTTTATCATTTTTTACATCATTTGGCTCTGTTCCACCATATTTTGTTATCATTTGACCTTAGCTAACTTGATTTGAAATTATTTGATGTCATTTGACATTAATTAAGCCTTATTTGACCTTTCTTGACATCATTTTATGGGGTTTGACCATCATTTGACCATCATTTGATCCCATTTGATTGTTATTTGGCATTCATTTGGCCTCATTCAACATTATTTAGCCTTTGTTTCAACTTCTTTTCCTTATCTTACCCCTTATAACATTTTTTGATCATGTTTGAACCTTGTCTACTCTTTGATATAGTGTGTTTTGACTCATCTATGCATTACTACTAGAGCACTTTACATTGTGTTGACATTATTTAATCATATTATTACATAGGTGCTACTTAGTGTACTTATGGTTGATATGTAGAATTGGAGTATGGAGAGCTCAATGCAGTCTAGTTTACCTCTACACCTAAGTGGACCTCATGGTGATGTTGAAAGGTTCATTAACCTCAATTACTTAGATCTTGAGCTTGAGAGCTTGGTTGATCATATAACCCCTATAGAAAAGCCTCTTAGATGGCCTGAACACCTAGTTAAAACACTTGACCTTGAGGTTGGCAACATCACTAAAGACTTTCTAGCTGAGGTTCCAGTCACAATGCATAATGGTGAGGAGAAAACACTAAAATTAAGTTCCTCACTTGAATCCCTACAGGCTCAAGACATCATTAGAATCCTTCAAGACAACATTAAGGCCTTTGCCTAGCCATATGAAGATATGCCAAGTCTTGATCCATGGCTAGTACAACATTACATCATACTTAACACTAATATTAATCCAGTTAAGCAAAACATTTGTAAGATTAGGCCATATCTAGCCCTGATGATTTGTGATGAGATCATGAAACTTTACAAAGATGGTTTCATTCAAGCTATTGACTACATGGATTGGGTGTCCAACATAGTGGTAGTCCCTAAGAAAAATGGGAGTATACATATTTTCATTGATTTTTGAGAATTAACCAAGAAAACTATTAAAGGTAATTTTCCTTTACCTAGTATTGAGCAACGCATCGATACTATGGTTGGAAAGGCCTTGTTATCCTTCATGGATGGGTTCTAGGGATACAACTAGGTTAGGATTAACATAGAGCATCAACTTTTGATGATCTTCATGACCCCTTGGGGAACATTTTATTATACCATGATGTCATTTGGTCTAGACAACATAGCTGTAATCTATCAACAAACCATGATGTACATATTTGATGACTACATGCTAGGGTTACTTAACGGCTACATGGATGACATAGCAATCAAATCCAAATTTACCAATGAACACACCCATGACCTTGACTTAGTTCTTAAATAATGTCTCAAATAAAAACTTAGGCTTAATCTTAAGAAATGTATCTTTGACATCAAAACTAGCAAGATGCTTGGCTTTGTAGTATCCGAAGTGAGGATATGTGTTATCCCTAATAAGGTTAAGGTCATAATGAACTTGGTAGTATCGACTAATCTTAAGGATCTTTGAGGATTGCAAGGTAGATTACAATATATTTCTAGGTTTATCTCAAGGCTTACAGATAAACTAAAATCCATGCAACTTTTTCTTAAGAAAGGAGTTCTCTATGACTAGACTACCTAATGCCAAAAAGCTTTCAATAGCATTAAGTCAGAGTTGGCCCAACCACCAATGGTCTATCTACCATAAAGGGATAAACATTTTTATATCTACCTTTCTATCTCTCACATGTCTATTTCCTCTTTACTTTTTCATAAATGAGATGATCGATTAGAGCTACCAGTATGCTACCTAAGACATGCATTAATTACCTATGAGACTTGATACATTGAGGTTGAGAAGTACTATCTAGCCCTAGTCTTCTCATTGAAGAAGTGGAGATACTACCTCTTTAGGTGCCAAGTTAATGTCATTTGTAAGAATCACATATTAAGAGCCATAATGAATAACATCTATACAAGTAGCTAGATAGCATAATGGAAAGTCATAATAGTAGAGTTTAACCTATGTTACATTTCCCAAGCCTCAAGCAAGGGTCAAGTTATAGCCATACAACTCACAGCATCCTCGATTGAAGACCATGTAGCCATAAACCTTGAATTCCCTAATGAGCATGTTAACATTGTTAATGAAGTACCTTAGGGTTATTTGGCTATCATGTACTTTGATGGAGCTTCAACTACACATGGGGCCAATGCTGCTTGCATCTTAACATCACCTTCTAGTGAAATCTAACCCTTACATTACTATTTTCAATTTTCATGTACCAATAACATGGAGGAGTATGAAGGATTAATTAAAGGGATGATGGTAGCCTGTAACCAAGAAATCAAATGCCCAATGATAAAAGATGATTCAAAAATTTTGGTTAACCAAGTAACTAATGTTTATGCATATAAATCCAAACATTTGAAATATTATTTTCACTTAGCCAAGAAACTAATGCAACAATTTGCACAAGTTGGTATTTGATATATACCCTAAACCAAGAGCACCTTAGAAGATGTCATCGCAACCTTAGCCCTAAATGTGATGTTTGATGTTTTTAGCAAGTTACTTTCTCTAACCGTGAATTGGGTTATTGCCATCATGAAGAACTTTGAAGGCATCTCTATAGCCACCATTAATACATTCCTCAAAAAGAGTAATTGGGTGATATCAAATTTTACCTAATGCATGGTGAATCTTCACAACACCTAACTATTTCTTAAAAGGATTTTATATGTAAAATATCAAAATAGTATATCATTATAGATGATAACACATAATTTAAAAGGTCTTATAATGGCATATTGTTAGTATGCTTGGGTAAAATCAAAGCCTACATAGTCCTTGAGCAAGTTCATGGAGGTGTATGTGAAGGACATATAGGACCTATAGCCATAGCCACAAAGATTAGAAGATTAGGATATTATTGATTCTATATGGAAAGTGACTACCTATAGAAGGTTAAAACTTGTGATACTTGTTAATGACAGAATAACTTGATACATGTGCCACCTACTATGTCACATATAACATAAGGAACTTGGCAATTTCAATGGTGTAGAGTGACATTATTGGACCTATAATGCCTAAGTATTCTATGGAACATAGCTTTATCATCATTGTAATCAAATATTTTAAAAAGTGTGCTGAAGCCATTTCCCTAAGAAAGACAACATCTTAGTAATTCTGTAGATTTATACTAGATAACATAATAGTCCATTTTGGCATAATTTTGGTCATAGTCACAGATAATGGACCATAGTATAGTATCTAAGAAATAGAAGTGTTTTGTCAAGAACTAGGCATTAAGCATTCATTTTCATCACTGTACTATCCTCAACCCAATGAACAAGATAAAGCTAGGAACAAGGTTGTAATAAACTTGTTAAAAAATAGTAGACGTAAGTGGCATGAGTGACTTATCAATGCACTTAGTACCTACATGACTACCTTGCAAACTATAACTAGTGTCACCCCGTATAGCCTTACTTATGGATCTAAATTTATTTTTCCTCTTGAATTATAGGTTCCACTACTAAGAGTGGCTCTATCTAACTTCATCAATAATGAGAAAAATAAGGAGCTACATACTATCAATCTAGATTCAGTGGAAGAGTAGCAAATAGAGACACTTTACACATTGATCGATATAAAGAGAGGTAGAAGCAACAGCATTGACATAACTTGAATAAGTGAGAGATTAAGGAAGGAGATGTGGTCCTCAAGGCTATTCTTGAGCACACAGAAAAGTTCTTAGCCAATTGGAAGGGACCTTTCCTAGTCACCAAAGCTTATGGAAATGGAGCCTTCAAATTGGTGAACATGGATGGGAATGGATTAGCCAAACCAAAAGACCATTTCTTTCTTTCTTTCTTTCTTTCTCTCTCTCTCTCTCTATTTGGAACAATGAATGAACTACAAGTTTTGTAAATATGATGCACATTGCACATATCTCTTAATATTGCATAGATAGTAACCTATGATGGTTTGTAGTCTTGTTGGTTGTCTCATGTGGCCTTTCAAAATATTTTTGTCAGGACATGTTTTCTATGTCTTATTTTCCTGTTCTCTTGGAGTTTCTTGTAGGATGTAGCTTAGAAGTCATCATGAAGGTGCAACTCATTGCAGAAACAAGTTACCATTTGACCTTGATACATATGATTTGATGAGCTTGTCCTACTATTCCAAAGTGCTTATTTCATATCACTTCTACTATCCCTCTTGAGCCATAATCCTGTAGCCTAATTTCAACCTTCCTTGTCTTGAACAATAATGCTGATCCATGTTTGGCATGCATTCATTATGATCATATGACATCTCCTTCATTGTGATCCACCATCAAGTTCATCAGATATAACACATCTCATTCAATGAGAAAATCAAACTTAGTTCGACCTTGGCAATGAAACCCAATGATGGTTTCACCCCATACAAAAAGAATGGGGAAGAAAATTTCTGAAAATTACAGAAGGGAAATAAAGCCAAAAAGTCTCAAAAAAACAAAGGGAAGATCCTAGTAACCAAAGAAGCCTAAGAGCAGAGTGTTGGTTCCTCAAAAATATTATCGAGTGACTGACAATTCAAAGAAAAAAGCACAAAGATTACAACAATCAAAAAGAATGTCACTACCATACGATGACCATGATTTCAAGATGAGGGATTCATTGTTAACTCTTATAACCATCTCTTTACAATAAAATATATCCTTTACCCTACATCATCTCATCATAACCTTATCTCATCATCACAAATACTCTTTGCCATGGTTTGATAGCTACAAAATCAAGCATGGAGAGAAAACATTGGTGATGGACTTGTGATGTTGTTTTGCATTCTTTGTTGATGTCTCTTGGGTCAATCCTCAAAATATCAACAAAGAGAAATCAATCAAATACCATGAAGAAAATTCATGTTGTAACTCATTTTTCTAGCATTTGGCATTGTAACCTTCACCATTGAGTTTTAGGCAAGATCTTATTATAAGATGTGAAGTTGTAATTCACAATCTACAACCTCACATAATTTAACTTATTAAGGCTTAAAAAGGCTTTATAAGTTGTTATTTCCTTACTTTTCAAGTGAAAAAAGTTGTATTAGGCATGTATCTAGACTTGGTAAGGTTGAAAATGCCTTGGGAATCATCAAATTTGGACTTTTCATGGCTTTTATCTTGGTCATAGTAATTTATATGCTATAACCACTTGTAGCCAATGTATAAATTTTTGGGCTTTGATTTTCATGGTTATGCCAGCTCATTTTCTATGGGCCCTAGCGTATCTTAATCAAGGCTAGCATACATATGGTGAAGTCAACGTGTGTTTTATAAGCCAATGTACTTGTGGAACCCAATGTATCTTTGATAGCCTTCATGCATCAAACTTATCAAAATGAAGAAATATGCTAGGTTTGATGGCTTGCAACATTAAAAATTTATAGCAATCTATTAGCAATCATGGCAAGAATTTGCAACAATGTACCAAAACTTAATGACCTTTAAAAATGAAAGATGCCCAGTTCATAAGGACTTTTGGCTAGATTTGTATTCAACTGACCATAGAGACTCTTAGAGCATAGTAGATTAGCCAAAATTCCAACAACCAGCAATCATTTTTAGCACCAACAAAGTAGATCCATTACTAGAGAACTAGGAAGGAGCTTGGGAGTGCAACGTTGGAGCATCCAAATCATGAAGCTGACTATAGGACACACTCTACTAGTTTCATTAGACTACAAGCATATCTGATACAGCTCTTTGTGCATTCTAATCACATAAACTTGTACTTTCCATTGAATTTTCTATCTACAACAATCTATTATTCTTATAAAATTTGTAGTTCATTTGTTTTGTGCAAGTTTATTTTTTTGTTTCTTTTGGATTAAATTTGCATTTTCTATTAAATTTATTTATAATATTTCACAAATTATAAGTCCCTTCATGATTGGCAAGACCATCCATTGAACTTTAGATCCTTTTCTTGAGGCCCGTGGGATTTGAGATCAAATTTTTTTATAGAAGATCTTTGATTTTTCCAACATTGAATTTTTCTGATGCTACAGTTTCTAGTGCTAAAAGTAGGGCCTTCACTCGAGGTCTTCATGCAATCTTGTTCTACCTATATTTATTTATCAATTTTAATTACCATTTAATTTTGTTGATAAAAAACTCTTAAAATACTACCTTCAAATCTTTTCCCAAGATACCAATGATGCTACCCATTCTCCTACAATTTATACCTAGCATATTCATTGTAGCCAGTTTGGGTGTTCTCAAAATTTCACAATAGCTATTGGACTTTTAAGATCTAGCATATTTCTTAAAGAAACTTATAAATTTTTCCCATTGAAATGTTCCTTTCGGTTTTCCAAGGACCAGCATATTTTTGCAATCAACACCCACTTGTAGCCACTTAAAATTGTTTGTTGGGTTTCTCCTAGAAGCCCATCATATTTTTCAAAACCAACCTACTTTTCTCTAGAAAATCCCAGGTTACCTTTTTCAAAAATTCTACCATATTTGTTGGAGTATCACCATATTTTCCATAGAGAATACCTAGTGTATTTTTCTTGAAAAACTAGTGTATCTTTTCCAAGAATCACCAACGTATTTTTGGATAAACCAACATATCTCTTATGCACACACCATAAAATTCCCTAAGGAAAAATACTAGTGTATTTTTTGAAAAGGGAAAAATAATTTATCTTTTCTAAATTAGCATATTTATTATTGGAGATAACATAGCATATCTTTTCAAAACCAACCTAGAGTAGCTTTCTTTAAAGCCAAAAAACTAGTGTATCTTTGCCACTCTAGGTTGGTTGGAGTGGAAGCAATGTAGAAACTAGAAACGTACCTTTGACATTTGTCACACCAATTTCTTTTAATAATAAATTATAGTACAAGCCTTTTCTCCTTACAATCCAATGTCCAAAAATTTCAAATTAATTAATTTTAAATTTTTACCAATGAAGTGCATAGAATTACCACTAAAACATCCATTACACCTACAATTACATTGTTCATCATTTTCATAATCAAAACCATTTATATGTTGGGTAGTTCTACTAGTTGGAGTCATTAATTCACAACCAAATTAAATATCTAGTTAATTTCTTTCCACAAGTCAGCCGTATTTTCCATCAAATTGACTAACATGGCCTCACGTTAAGATGTAGTTCATGTATATGGTCCCAAGGATCCAGCTATGGTTGTGCATTGTCAATTACTTAGGAAGGAGGGCCGAATTCTAGACTTCACAATAATAAATGAATAATATTATAATTTTATATGTGCTAAAATCTAAGCTAGACTATGCATCCCATGCATGGAATCTAAATCCAAGTTTGAGTTTGAGTTAATCCATAGGAATGGGAAGGAATACATCCCTTTCCCTTACAAAAAAATAAAACTAACCGAAGAACATATTTTTATACTAGCCTGGTTGATAGAGATGGATGAGTTAAGTGAGGAGGTTAATTAGAAAGTCATCATGAGGAGCATTATGAGTTTGAGAATGAACCAGAACCCAATGCCTTCATTGGTTGCCCTTTCCAACAAATGGCTCTGCAAGCTAGTACACCTAGTTTAGCCTCTCATACATCTTATATGGGATAGGTTCCTTAATCCTATTCTTATCATGCCTATCCTTCTACATTTGGATCAACACCCATCATTGCTACTCACCAGGCATAACCCATGCCTTAGTTGGCCTTACTCTTCTCCTCCATGCACTTTGCAACACATCCCTACTCTACGTGGTCATCACTCGTGGTGTTCACAATGGCTCATCCCTTCTCAATTTTGATGGGCCTCTAAGTGGGATCCCAAGTCATCCAAGCATCCCATACCCAAGTTTCCCCCTTTTTTTACTTAAATACCAACATATAAATCTTCTTCATTATATATGCCTCCTACAACCACTATCACACAACCTCTCCCATCCTTGTTGTTTTCCATTATGAAACCACAAGCCTTCGCACTTCCTCCATAACCATTTGTACAAAGTTCCCAACCTATTAGAGTACTCAATTCTTGGATCAAGCCTTCTATATTATCCAAGACCTCATGAAAGAGTTACATAATCTCAAGGCCTCAACCACACATGGTTAAAATAATGGACTTCTATTAGAATGATCCTATGAGTTTAACTGTCTTGTAGATCACTTTTTCTTCGAGCATTCCTATCCCATAATTTACTAAGTACAATAGTGAGGGTGATCACAATGCACACCACACCACTTTCTATTTTGAATTCTTGTTACTATAGGCTTGACTTCACACTATCATGTGAATTTTCCTCATGTTCCTTACAAGGAAAACCTTAGACTGGTACTGCATGTTGCCTAGAGGATCTATTGCCTCATTGGAGGACTTGATTTTACATTTTCTAAATCATTTCATGTACAACTTGAAACTAGAAATCACTATAGATCAACTAATGAAAATCAAATAGGTGCTTGTTGAACCTGTTCAGAAGTTTATCCAAAGATAGAATGCTCTACTTATTAATATCCTAAGCCTATAGCCAAAATCCACCTTGTGGCCATTTTTAAGGGGGTGGTCAAAAATTTCATCATGTCCAAACTATATCATTTAGATCTACAGTCCCTTATCTAGGCTTTCTCATAAACTAAAAACATAGAGGATGTTCCCATGACTAGCCATGACCCCACCTATGTAGCATAGAAGAATAAACACATAAGGAAGGACAAGGATAGGAGGATGTAGAACCATGTAAACGTGGCCATCATGGCCAAAGAAAACAAGACTTTGTAGGGGTCAAAAACAAATCAATCAAAGGTTCCTACCATAACCAATCAACCAGTAACATTGAGAACCTTTACATCAAACCACAGAAGGCCTAGCTTTGAGACAACATATCAGTCAAAGTACACCAAGTTGCCTCTAAAGCCACCTAAGGTCCTTAACCAATTTCTCAAGAGTGGTTAAATCCAATACAAGAAAATGAGTTAAAATGCCTACAAGAGACTTAATAAATTATGAAAAATTACTAAGATTCTACTCTAGCAACCATGGATGACCCACTAGTACCAAAATATTTCAAACTTGATTAATTTTGCCACTATCATCAATTGTCTAATCATGACACTTTCTTGACCTTAAAGGATGACATGAAAAAGATGATGGAAAATGAAGAGCTAGTGCTCAACACCTCAAACCTAGTTAGGCCTTAAAATAATCAATTTAGGTGTACAAAGACCTATTGAATGCAATCAATAGGTCTTACATGATAATGACATTCAATGTCAGTAACAACCCAGGACCTACCATGGAGCCATTTTGATTTGGGTACCTCCTCATGGCAAAAGGGATCCTTAAACTTCATCTAGTTAAAGGACTTACTTTTTGTAAGGATTCCATAACCATTTCCTTCCAAAGAACCATTCATCATTAGAGTACCCCCTCCTACCACTGCTATTCTTGCAACCTAAACCAATCAACATCCTCTTATGGTGGCTAATACAACGACTTTTTTGAAACCCAACAACAAGAAATTGCCTCCCAAATAATTCAAGTCTATTCCAAATCCCAATGGCAAAGATAATAACTAGGTGAAGGCTTAAAAGGAGATGGGCCCACTAAATCCCACACCCATTTCAGCCATTTCCATGAGCTCTAATGCTTAAAATTTCTCAACTAGTCAATTAAGGAAGGACTAAAACCAAAAAAGAAGGGAAAGGAAGCTAAGCCACAAACCTTGAAGCACAAAGTTTGAATCCTCATATGAATGGATTAAGTCAAAGTAAAAAAGAATGAGAAATTAACAACCAATGACAAAGACTTCCTCAACACCATGAAAATGGTGAAATAGTTCTTTAAGTAGAAAAATACTTCTCCTAGCTTATATGACCTGGTGATGACTTCCTTGTCTCACCATGAAGCCTTAGTAAAAGTGTTAACTTCTATTTCTGTTAGTGAGGATATTCTTGACAATGAAGAGTCCATCCATGTAGTGATGGTACCACCTTTACCTAGGAAAGAAACAAAGTTAACTACACTAGTGTTTTGTGATAGTGAAGTTAAGATCAACTCCACAACATGGTGAGATAACAAGCATTCTTCTCTTCATAAGTGTTTGGCAATACAAGATACATATGGTACATGTTGACGATGGAGCATCCACCAATTTCATACCTTTTAGCATTGTTGAATGATTAGGCCTAGTGGAGCACATGCAAAGTACTCCTACCTTTTCTCTTAAATCCTTCAATGGATCACGAGTTGTAGTAAAGGGTTTGCTCTTTTTAGACTTCATAGTGGAGGAACAATTTCCCATATCAACCAACTTCTTGATGGTGGAAGAGACACCAAGATTTAACCTCATCCAAGGAAGCTTGTGGCTAGCTCAATTATGAGCAATTTTCTTTCCCATCGATCACAAAATTTACCTACCTTATGAGGGATGTGAAATAATTATTCATGATGATAGTATGATTCTCTTGGTAGTTAATAAATTTGATGTGGAGCAACAATTCAAAGTGGAGTTTTAGAAAGAAACTCCTACTATTGAAAGCAAAGTTGAGAAGCTTGATAGAGTAGACTAGGATGAAACTAAAAAAAAAACCAAACCATAGATGCACAATGGGAAGATCTTCCATTCAACATGGTTAGTGAGGGAAATGAGGAATAGAAGATAATACAGTGAGCAATGTATGCTCTTCCTAATCTTTCAAAGATTAGGAAGTTGTTATATGATTCAATATGTATTATACTCACTTGTCCCTTACCTTAATGACCATGTGACCTTTTTCTTTTTTCTTTTATTTTGTAACCTAGTTTTGAATATTTATTTACATATATCATTTTTATTTACCATAATTTGTCTTGTCTTAGCATTGCTTTGCATGAAATTTACAATTTATTTGCATTCACGATTTTCCTTTCATGCTTTCCTTTAGGAAAAACATAAAAATTTTAAAACCTTAAAACTTATAGAAATTTGATAATGACCTATCAAGGCCTTAAACTAGTGATCTTCCAAAGCCTTAAACTAGTAATGCATTTATAACCTTTTTCTTCCCCATCATTATTTTAGCCATTATACCTTAGTTTGAACTTTGTTTTCCTAATTACTTTACATTTTACATGTTACAAAATATTTTGTGTTATAGACTTGTATTTTACCTACATAGAATTTTACCAACTCTTGCTTAAGATTTTCAAAGGTTTCTTATCATTGAGCTTTTTACTCATAGTAAACCCCTTTCTTAAGCAAGTGTTGCATGGGTTGTAACTTATCCATAAGCCTAGCTATAAGCCTACAAATAAACTGTAATCTACCTTGAAATCCTTGAAGCTCCTTAAGGTTATCAAGCACTACTAATTTGGATATGGCCTTAACCTTATCAAGATCGACACATATCCTTTCTTCAAACACTACAAAGCCAAGCATCTTACTAGTCTTGACATTGAAAACATGCTTCTTGGGATTGAGCCTAAGTTCATACTTAAGGCATCATTTAAGCATAAGATCTAGGTCATTAGCATGATCACAAATGACTTTGGACTTAACGGCTATGTCATCTACATAATCGTTGAGAAAATCTAACATGTAGTCACTAAAGATATACATCATGACTCTTTGATAGGTTGATCTAGCATTCTTAATGTCAAAGGACATCATAGTATAGCAAAAAGTACCCTAATGAGTCATGAAGGTCATCCTAAGCTAATGTTCTGGGTTGATCCTAATCTAGTTGTATCCCAAGAACCCATCCATAAAGGATAATAAGGCATGTATAGATGTAGTATCGATAAGTTGATCAATACTATGCAAAGGGAAGTCATCCTTGATGGTTTCTTTATTTAGGTCTCGAAAATTGATGAAAATATATTTACACCCATTTTTCTTAGGAACTACCGCTATATTGGACACACATTATTCATAGTTGATAGCCCTAATGAAACTAGCTTGGTAGAGTTTTGTGATTTCATTATAGACTACCAAGGCCAAATCAAATCTAATCTTACATACATTTTGCTTAACTGGTCTAATGCTAGGGTCTAGTATGATGTTGTGTTGTACTAGGTATGGGTCTAGGCCTAGCATATCTTCATATGACCAGGAATGGGTCTTAATATTATCTCGAAGGATCTTGGTGATGTCTTAAGCCTGTTGAGGTTTCAATGAAGAACTTACTTTTAACATTTTCTCCTCACCACTATGTGTTATGATAGGAACCTCAACTAAAGAGTCTTTATTTATGTCACCCACCTCTAAGTCAAGGATTTTGATTAGGTTTTCATGTCATTCTTGAGGTTTCTCTATCAAGACTATGTGGTTGACAAGATCCTTAGGCTTAAGATCCAAGAAATCAGGGTTAATACAGTGTTCAACCCACCATGAGGCCCACTTAGGCTTAAAGGTAAACTGATCTACTCCTAGGTACTTATACTATGGTCTTGCATGTCAACCGTAAGCACATTAAGTGGCAACTAGGTGAAGATGAGTAAATAATGCAAAAAGGCTATAAAATTATACAAAAATATGCTACTCTAATGCTAAACAAAATGCAAATGAGATTATATAAGGCTATAAAGAAGATAGGTTGATGTGATGGAATAAAGGATAAAAAGAGGATCAAAACAAGTGAAATAGGATCATAATAGATTACATGCATTGCCAATTTAAGACCATAGTGGGCCATGATGCCAGTCTTAGTAGACTATGATGCCAGTTTAAGACCTTAGTGGGCTATGGTCACATGGTTCCAAATGTTGATCATGGAAGGTCAAACCCCACCATGTAATATCTATCAAAGACTAAACAAGACTACACAGGACTATAATAAAGACAAACACATTAAAATAAAAGTGTTATTAAGGCTAAGCAAGGTCAACAATGTAACAATGGTTAAAACTAGTCATGGTATGATAAAACAAGGTTGAATAAGGCAAAGTGAAATATAAATAGTGAATGTTGGTTAAAATATGATTAAAAAGCATTATATTTTACTTGTTTTAGGCTTAGTGGGCCATGATTTAAGGCCACATGGCTATTGGATAAGTTTGGGCATCAACAAAGGCTATTTCTAGGCTGTTTGGACTAAAAAAGAAAGGGTTTTAATGCTTTCATGCTAGAGCCCCCTATTTCCACACTAGCTAGCATGGAAAGGGTGATCCCTAGCATGGATAGAACATCCAAATAGTTTCCCAAGCTTGTTTTGGTTAGTTTTCAACTTTTGATGGCCTACATGTTAGCACAATTGATCAAGGAAGGGAATGGATTATTTTTTAGCATTAGTTTCAACACTTGGAATCCATATTTGGAACTTGAAAACATCTTCCATGCTGGCTAGCATGGAAGCTAATGGAAGTGCATTGCATGGCATCCAAAGGATTAAAGTTAGGGTTCTGGGGTCTTCCCAAGGTGGCGTAAGGCCAGGTCTATCAAAATTGGTCACTTTAGAGGTTGAAAAGGTCAAAAATTAGGTTTTAGATTTTCACCCCATATTTCCACACTAGCCAACATGGATGGGAGGGGGCTCAATGTGGATAATTTGAATCTATGCTAAAAAAGATTGCATGAACATTTGAGACCAAGATCTGGAAGTTGTGCATCCCCTAGCAGGGTTTTGGGGCCACTTTGAAGTGTTTTATGCACTAAAGTAAGTTGGGATAGCTTTTCCCCTTTTTTCCATGCTAAGCATGGTGGCATCAGAATGGAAGAATGGGGATGTTCTTGTTATTTTGTTTTTGGATGATCTAGAAGCACATTGACTAGGTTTCTAGCTCTCTAGTTCTATAGATCATGATAACCCAAGTTTTTGACTAATTTTGGTCATGTTTCGAGCCTGTTTGAGGCCATGTAAGGTTACACCCCCCTTGATCCATGCTGGGGGAGTTGCTCTAGAATGGAATATGGGAGTTGACAAGATTTAAGAACATGAGGTCCTAGGCCTCTCCGATGTAGGTTTTTGGTCTCTAGGAGTGCAATCTACTACCAAAAGTGGAAAGGCAACTCTTCTAAGCTAGTTCTATGCTACCTAGTGTGGAATAGGCCTTCCTCATCATGGATGGGTCATAAATCTTAAATCTAAGCTAGCTTTAACCATAATCAACCATGCATGTCATCTCCTAGAGTTGCCAAGGTTAAGGGCTAGGGTTTAAGATCAAATTTTTGCAATTTTGGGTGTTTCTAAGTGTTTTTTTATGTTACTCCCTTTTTATCATGTTGGATTCATGCTGGCCAAAGTGGATCCAACTAGGAAGATTTAAAGGAAATAGCTTTTGGCTATTTATGGTCAAGTTTGCAAAGTCTGAGGGCTTTAATAGGTACAAATTGGATCCTAGGTTGCATACAAGGCTATCTAATGTTAGTTTGAGGTGTCTATGGGCCACTTATAAGTCATCCCCTAGTATCCATGCTAGCTCCATGCTGACCAACATGGAAAAGGTGATTCCCAGTGTGGAAGAGCTAAGGAAACCTATTTTTTTCTATTTTTTTATAATTCATATCATGCATGTGAATTTCCAGGGTTGTTGATGTTGATTATTGAAGCCTAAGATCAAAATTTGGTAATTTTGAGGGTTGTAAGATGGTTTTTTTTTGGCTTACCCCTCTCCATCCACACTAGAGCTACACTACCCAATGTCAATAAGATCCTTCCCAATGAGGAGAACCATAGGGAAACATTTTGTAGTATTTGGTTGATTTCTAGAAGTTTAGTGGCTTTTGCCAGCGTTGGGTTGTTGCTAGAAGTTAATCTTCATGAAAATTTCATCAATTTTGGCTTCACCCCCTTCCATCCATGTTAAGACTACGATGCTCAACATGTATAGGATCCCCCTATAGTGTGAATGCATTTGAGTCCAAGCTTTTAGCCACTTTTAACAAGATTCGACAAGGTTTCAAAGATTTTAGGGATGTAGGGATCAAGGGCTAAATTTTGGTATCAAAACTATGAAAATTAAAGGGTTTCTAAGAGATTTTAAGAGCCACCCCTTTGGTTCCATGTTGGCTACATGTTGCTTAGCATGGATAGGGTCCTCCCTAATGAGGAGAATCCTTAACCAGTTGATTTTTGAAAGTCTAGTGGCTTCTGAAAGGGCTAACAAAGTTTTGGTGCAAGTACAAGGTAATTTGGCATTATCTTAATGTATCTAGCATCCCTCATGAAGCTTCCTTGCAAGGTTACAATGTATCTAGCATCCCTCACATCCTCCATCTACATCATTGTCCTTGAAATTATCCAAAACATGGCACGGTTGTGAATGCTACAATTGAAGCTAATGGACAACACACAAGTAGGTGTAGCAACATGTGGTGGAATGGTAGTGGCAACATGGTGCGATACCAAGCATAACAATTGATGTTGGGCATAACATGGCATGATGTAAGGATGAAAAACATAAAGCCAAGCTATGTGGAGCAAGGGGTGGACAAGTCAATGATGCTAGGACAACCATTGATGGACCTGTATGATCCCATGCAAGGTAGTGTAACCCTCTACAGTTGCTACTCTAGGTTGTTAAGGAGTGTAGGGGTGATGAGGATTCATAGAGGACCACTACTAGATGGTAGCTTGGTGCTACTACTATGGATGATGTTGGTTAGCTTGTGCAGTGTAGGGGTGGCCTAAGCATGGGATGGAAATAGGTAGAAGTATGGCTATGTGTAGTGAATAGATGTCTCGGTCCATGGCCCTAGGGGCCAGTGTGGCCTTGTGTAGATTTATGCATCTTGTACAGGCTTGCTTGCTCCCTATAGGATCTGCATGATCCTTTGCAAGGCTAATGCATCCTACAAACAAGGCTAACAACAGTGCCAAGGTAGTGTTTAGTGGCATCATGAAAGGCAAAGATGCTACCAAGGATGCATAGTATAGAGGCAAATAGTGCAATGTGGGCCTATAGGTGGGAAGCAAGATGTGGTAAAATGGCTTGTTGCAGGGCTTGCATAGTGTACACAAGGGTTTTTTTAGCATGTATTTAATGCAAAAATAGCATCATACACAAAGCAACATGGTATCGTTAAAGGTCAATCTCATCCATGCTAACCAGTGTGGAAGAGAGGTGAGGAAGCATGGATGAGCAACATCCATGCTAGATCCACTCTCCAACATGAAAGAGAGGTGGGGCAACATGGACGAGCATTTTCATGTAGTCACAACTTGCAAGGTGTGAGGGAAATAGACGATAGTAGCCCTAGAGGCAAGCAACAATGACAAAGCATCACAAGAGTAGATGGCATAGTAGAGAGTCACATGTGTGGGTAGGCATCACAATGCATGATCCCTGCACTGGTGTAGCCTTGCTAAGCTTAGGTGTAGGATTGTAGGTAAGTGAGGTGTTGAGTAGGGGAGGCCTATGAGGGAGGCATTTCCACACATGTTCCTAAGGGCTAGTGTGGCCATTGTGTGAGGCTACATGGCCTATGTAGACCTATGCAACCCTTGCAAGGCCCATATATTCCTTTCCAAGGTCAATGTGGCCCCTGGTCATGTCACTAGAACTGGCACATGCAACGTCAACGTGACAAAAATAGAGCTGGTGGTAGAAAAAGGTATAGGGCTATGGCTACATGCAAAAGTTACCCATGTTAGCTAGGATTGTGATCAATGACAAGGTAGGGAGCATGTACTGGGATGATGAAGGGTAGCAGCTATAGCGATGATGATATGCATGGATGGCTTGTTAGCCCATGATTACGTTATGGCTAGAGGATTTTCTAGTAGCATAATGATCCATTTTTCTAGCCTGTGTGGCACTTGCTAGGGCTTATACTACCCAATTGGACCTATGTAGGGTAGCCTCATGGCAAAGGATGACATAACATGAGGTTGGCACATAGCAGCAAATTGATGAGAGGGTAGCCAAAGGGGCGAGGCGGTGTTGCGATGCATCATGGCAAGCGATGGGTGTCATGGTATAGATGGTAAGGCAAAGTAGGGGTGGACACAAAGGAAGATCTTAGAAATACATAATAGTGAATACATTCCAAGTGTGGGGATATGTGGTCCTCAATAGGCCTACGCTACTCTCAGCAGTGTAGGCCCTGATCCCACAACCACTCCTAGGGACCTTGTCATCCTAGGCAAACCTACATGCTTTGTAGGGCACAAGGCCTTGATATATATATATATATATATATATATATATTTAAATTCAACAATAATATTTCCCTGTATGATTTCCTTGTTTGGATTTCATTATAGGTTACTATGATACAACTTAAACTAAGATTTCAAAATTTATCACAATATCTATGATCTGCTTAACCTAGGTTATGTAAAGAGTCAAAAGATAAAAGATTTCTGTAAATTGTTTTGGACAATACAAGAAGAAAATGTGGTTTCTTGAAATGCATTGATAGTAGGGCATGCAAAAATAAGCTTAATGAATAGGCTATAAACCTCCTTTGAAAAATGAGGTTTTCAAGGCATCTTTAGAACCAGAGCACATTTCCACTAGTCCTTACTACTTGTGGCAATTGGACAACTCTAGGTAATGGAAGATATATTCATGTTGTGATTGTAAAGACATTTCCTAAGCTAGGACTCTTTGTGGATAATGCCCTAATTACTATGTATGCAAAATGTAACAACATGAAAGATTCCCTCAAGAAGTTCCAAAGGATGCATTTAAAAAATGTTGTTACATGAAATGCCCTAATTTTAGAATATGAACAACATGGATAACCAGAGAAGGCCCTTGAATTTTTTTTAAGCAGATGGAGAAAGCATGAATGGAACCTAATGATGTGAAATTTCTTCATGTTTTTTCTACATTCAATCATGCAAGTTTGGTTAATTTCATGTGAGATTCTTATTGCTAAGACCATTTTTTGAATTGTCTATAAAGTTTCATGCTAGGGTTCATTCATGGTCATGTGCAACAACTTATGCACTAAAAGACCATTGAAGTATCCTTTTAGGATTTCTTGTTTTTAAACATGAATACTAATATTAATTTTGTTTCATTCTATTGTAGGTTTGATTGACCAAGGCTATCATTACTTCAATTATGTATGGAGAAAATATAGAGTGGTGCCTAGCAATGAACATCTTGCATGTATGGTTGATCTACTTGGTAGGTCTAGTTATTTAAATGAGGCTACAATTTTTATAAAGAAAAATGTCATAGAACCATTTGTAAATGCATGGAAGGCTCTATTGGATGCATGCAAGCTCCATAGTAATGCATATTTAGGACAATATGCTACTAAAAAAGTTTTAAAATTAGGACAATAGCATGCTTCAACTTATGTGCTTCTACAACACATATATGCCAAAGCTAGCAAGTTGAGTGAAGCAACAAAAATAAGAAAAATATTGATGAATGTTGGGGTTATAAAGGTCCTAGATTTAGCTAGATTGAGGTTCAAAACAAGGTTCATAATTTTTTGGTAGCAGATGATACTCACCCTCAAATGGAGAAAATCTATTATTTATTGAAAAAGATTCATTTGGAAATGAAAAATGCTAGATATGTTCCTAACATAAATAGTGCATCTTGTATGGAGTGACAACAAATTAATTCCATCTTGGTGATTCATGATCTAGGCTTATGACATTATAAAATGATTCAAATGGTTTAAGGAATTTATTAAGATACATGAAGGTTCCACATTATCACATAAGCCTGATCCCATTTATCTAGAGTTACCTTCTGAGTGTAAGGCAAAGCATCAACTATTGGCAGGAGGGATAAATGTTTGAGTAATTTATGTTTGAATGTTAAAATGATCATTTACTAAGATTTTTCTTCCACACAAGTATTGTTATATTATCAATGGTAACTTTGTAAGTATTATATATATGTCAAATGTTTAGCATGCACTTCCTAATGTATCAAAAATCACCAAAACCAAGGCATAAAGACAAATAAACATTCAAAAATAAGTGATGCTCATTATGCTAACATAAATTAGTCAAAATATATAAATATCCATGAAATGATACAAAATTGTGTCAAAGTCTCAAAATCAATAATAATAAGCATCCTTTCCTGCATTCTATGGTATTATGTAAAGATGAGTTCCTTGAATGTAAATGATTTTCATTTCTAAACCTCAAGCAATTTTAGTAGTTGCATGACACTTTCTAGTATCCCTAGTGATGATGAGCTTGATGTTTTACCTATTAGTAGAGGAGCCCTATGCTTAGTGCCTTTCCTAATGGAATATTACTCTGTATAACAATGTTATCTATTCTTGCTAAGGTGCTCTATTATGTAAGGCAGTTGTCAACATTATGAAATCCTAAGATTAAGGGGATCTACAATGATGATGTAGCCTCCTCTAGTACTTCATGAAATATGTGTCCTTAGTTCCTCTTTTGACAATAATGATGTGTTATTACCTCCCTTAAATTGTTCTTTGACCATGGATTTTAGTTGTCTCTATGTTCCCATGTGTTTATATGTTTCAAATGTTCATGTAAACATATATGGTAAACATTACAAGGATATAAAATGAAACTCAAAAGTAAAATATAACATTTTTGAACATTGATATCAAGTAAATTGGCCACGACATTGGTATAATGGCAATAATAAGAAGTGATTATGTTCACTAGTTTTAAGTCTTGGTATGTTATTACTTCACCATTTTTACGCCTTAGTGGGCCATAATGCTACTTTTAGGCCTTAGCAGGCCATCACCTATAAATTGGCTAGCAAGTATGGGATTCTCTTAAAAGAGCACATAAATATAGAGCTAATAGCAAAACATTATATAACATTGTAAAGGTAAATAAACAATTGGCAAAAAAAATGGATGAGATGTTTATCATGAATTTGTTGTTTCATCTTTGAGAGATTAAGAAATCCTTTTAGCATGAACCTATGGTTACTATTCCTCTTGTTTAGCATGGCAAGTTGTAGGCATTTTCATTGATTTTCTTGTGTCATATAGTTGGTGTTATTTGCATCATTGTTGCTCTCATTATGGTTGGCCCTAGTATAAGTGTTGGGAGTTTTGTCTTGAAACTCCACCTTTGAACCTTGGTCAATGTTGACATACTTAATTGAAGGTAGTGATACATTATCCCCATGAATTATAATTTCCCCTTACTCATATGGCAAGTGAATCTATTAATGTATAGGGGATGAGACTTCATGAATCTTTGCTAACTATAGCCTTCATAAGATTAAGTTGAAGTCAAGTGTCTCCTCAACCACTAGGAAGTTGGAAGATGTGGGAAAATGCTCTCCAACTATGAAATCCAAGGAGATGAAAAATTGCAATGGTAATTATGACCTGTTGAATGATATAAGTGTTGAGGTAGTGGTCTCCTAGATGTTCTTGGTTAGGCCTAACTTGTCAATAATAAAAAATGGTACCACATTTGTGGTCACCCCATCATCCACATGAACATGGTGACCCTTGTATCTGCCAACATGTATAGTGATAAGGAGGGGAGTAGCAGCACCTCTCCATTTCAAGAGTCAATTTTCACTTCACTATCATGAAATTTGAGCATGGGTTGGTGCTCATTTTTTCTAAGTAAATCTTGATCAATTATAGAGTGAACTGATTCTCTATTAGTACTAACCTCCTCCATCATACCTAGGATTTGTGACTTATGTTTCAATGCATATGCCTTGGGCTCCTAATCCATTAATATGGCTAGTCTTGATGTAGGTCTTGGCTGGTTACCTTTAGTGAGCTTATTCCCTGGTTTGACAATAGGTTGCTTTTGTCATTGTTGTGAAGATGATTTCTTGTTAGCCTCTAAGTTGTGGACCACTATAGGTGGGCTTTGGTCATGAGTTATCATGGTTTTAATTATTGAAGGTAGAGGAACTTGGATAATAAATGGTTCTTTGGGCCTTGAAGGATTAGCAACTGAAACACCCCAAAATTCGAAGGTATTCTTGCTTCACCAGGTCTTTGCAAACCATGCAATGCTACGGTAGTTCTTTGGGAAGAGAACGCTCTAAACTCAGGCTGGCCAATTCAGAAAATTTTCTATTTTAGGTGTAAAAAGGCTCTACGGATCATCCTGCCTATTCACCTAAGTAGTTGGCCCAACCGACAGCTTGCTCAAAAGCGATGCGCGGAGTCAACAGCAGCACTCAAAATGTGCAAAATAGTTCAACAAGTTTTCTAAGTCACAAATTTTTCTACGCTATGCTACACCTTGTCATGTAGCGTAGCAAGCTTAAGAAAGCTATTGTGGAATGAAGTGCCATGCTACGCTATGCTATGCGATGTAGCATAGCATAGCAAGAGCTGCACAATCAGCCCCCTCTCCTGACTTCAAGTCCTTCGACAATGTCTCCTTCCATTAGAAAGCAGCGAACTTGGCCGACATTAGGCCATGCTTGCTACTATGCTACACTAAGCTACATGGCATAGCGAGGTGTAGCAATTTTGTGGAGGTTGATAGAAGACAACTCAAAGTGCGGGATTGGCAAGTTCGCGAGTTTCGTAGAGCAAAAGGGCAAAGTTCACAAATTTGATGATTTTGTGACTAAGGCCAGTCGCTACGCTACGTAGTGTAGCATAGCATAGCAAGCATGCATTGAACAACCAGTGTGCTTCGAAAGTTTCCAATACATGCAGCGAAACATGTAACAAGATGCTATGCTACGCCACCAAACATGCTATGCTACGAAGCATAGTGGATCATAGTAGGTGGTTGTGTGACATCCATGCACTTCACCTAATTGACCGTTGCTCTGACAGTGCAATTACGGCATGGCAGGTTCATAATTATGGCATGGCAGGATCACCCAACTGTCATGCAGGCACATGAAATGCAGACAGGTCAACATGGGCCCAAGACATGTGGCGTCCAAACTACCTCTTCTGCATGCTCTTGGCCCTATAAATACCCCAATGTGCAACATTCAAAAGGTCCTCTTTTGATCTTCTTTCTGAATTTTTGGACTTCTAGCAATTGTAATTTGAAACATTGTAAGCTCTCTATTTGACATTGTAAATAGTTAGCATCCCCATTTGGCATTCTATTCAGCTCTTCCCTACCACCTTGGTAGCATTGAGCATTGTTAACACTTGAGTCCACGTTCAAGTGCACAACCATCTCGCTCTACATGTCTTGGTTACTCTCGGGATCTCTGCACCTCCCAACACTGTGCAACCAACTGTATCCACTTTGACATACCAAAGTTGTAGCCTCGAAGTGGTGCACTTTTCTAACTGCACTTTTACTTTATTTCTTGCGTATTATTGCATTTTGTATCATTTTTCTTTTTTTTTACCTTTTATACATTTGAGCATCATCCCTTGCAATAAATCCCATTTTTACATTTTCATACATTGCAAAAGGCTATATAGATGCCGACTACGTGCTTTTCTAATCAACCAAACCTTTCAGGGTGCCCCGTATCCATCCCATCTAGCACGGCCCTCCAGCAGATATGGGGTCGAGGTTGTTGCCGATCGACGACCCCTCGACGTTCATTCTAGCCATCGACGTTTTCGGTTGCAACGCTTACATACCTTTGACATAGATAAATCAAAGGCTATTAGACTAACTAATCCAGTTTTCTAGGCTTAGGAAGCAACAAGACATGGCATTTAACTAGGATAACGCTTTTCAGGACAGACAGGAGGAACTTGATTCCCAATTCGATGAGGGAGGCCCAACTAACCCCGTTCCTATCCCTCCTATCTAGTCCTTCTGGGCCAACCCATTACCTGTAACTACTCCCTTTGTCATCACGCCTAGGCTTCTGCAACCTGTAGTTACAACTGCCATGGGTAGCCATGCCAATCCCGGGGCATTTCAACGCCCTCTTTCACTTGTTTCACCTATTTCGTTTGCAGCCACCATTCCTTTGCAAACTATTCAATAGCCCATTCCTATGGCACATTGTGCACCAACCACAGCTACCCAACTGCATATTCATGTTGTACCTTCTTCGCAATCTTATGCAACTTCTGTTTCGATTCCTACGTTCACATCTGTTCCACCCACTACGGCGAGCCCGGGCCCATCCACATGGTGGACCCCATTTGGTTCTTCAACTATTCCACAACTATCGCAGATGTCTCATCATGCTCACCCTCAGACCTATCAAACCTTGCAAATGGTGCAATCTAACATGGGGCTATGGTCTATTCCACCGACGGTGAAAGCTGTCTATCCGGTGGTTCAAACCATGGTTGCTGCTCCAACCGCACCACCTGCTAGGTGGTGGGCAGTGCAAGCAACACCGCCCGTGGGGACTATCCCAACAATACCATCGATGGGTCATGTCATTATCCTCACCATTCCACAGGTGGGGGCTGCCTCGACAGTTCCCCAACAGTTCACAATGTCACAGGGTCTAGACCAGGCATTCCAACTCATCCAAACCCTCACTGAGGAAATCAAACACCTTAAAGCTGTTGGGTCTAACACAGTACAAGTCATGGACTTTTATCAGGATGATCCTATCAGCCCTGCAATCCTTGCTCTGATGCTACCCCCAGGGATATCTCTTCCACACTTCACGAAGTACAATGGGGAGGGGGATTCCAATGCACATCTAGTTACTTTTAGGTCTGAGTCTCTCCTATTGCAACAATGGCCACACACAATCATTCATGTCTTTGCTATGTCCCTAGCTAGGAGAGCCTTAGATTGGTATCGCATGCTGCCACGCTCGTCTATTTCAACTCTAGAAGAGCTTTTGACCTAGTTCGTGATGCGCTTCAAGTATAACTTGAAGCCAGAAATCACGCTGGATCAGCTGATGAGCATGAAGTAGGAGACTCTGGAACTGGTCCAGAAGCTCATTCAGCATTGGAGCACAACCCTCAATGAAATCTGTGAGCCCATCGTGGAGGCCCAGTTGCTGGATATCTTTAAAGATGCAGTGAACGACTTTATAAAGTCTAAATTGTACTACCTCGCCCCTCACAATCTTAGTCAAGCCTTTGCCTAGACTAAGAGTATACAAGACGCGACTGAGCCAAGCAAAGATCCAACCTACATCACTTACAAAAACACCTTCACAAAGAAGGACAAGGGTAAAGCCCCGACAACCATAGTGGCTGCTGTGGCAACCAAGGCCAAACCCAAACCTAGCAACAATGGTAACAAGAGTAACAAGAAACCGGCCATACCCGTGGCTAACCCCATGCCCAAGTAGGGCAACATGCCACAAACTCCAGTACCCGCGCCTAAGACATCTATGCACCCAAGCCAAACTTTGAGTGAAAAGATCGTTCAAAGTACACCACACTACCTCTCAAACCTTCAAAACTTCTGAAGCAGCTATTGGCAGTGGGGCACATGTAGTACAAGCAAATGTTGCAAGAAGTAATTAGCAAACATCAATGTTATTGTGAGCTCCTTAGGAACCCCTCCTTGGCCCTACCCAATGAGCCCTCAGTTCCTAAGGGTTTCAAGCTGGACAAGTTTTGTGACTACCACAAACAGTATGGTCACAACATGTATTACTGTCTGGCGTTGCAAGATGACATCCAAAGATTGATCGACCAGGGAAAATTGGTGTTGGATGAAAGCAATCCAATACGTCCTGAAAACCAATCTATGCATGTCTACATAGACCCTCTCAACACCAACAATGCCAGTTACGTCATCAACGCCATCAACATTGACAATGATCCTAGGCCACCCCAGCAGCCATTCATGATCCGTATGCCTCAATGTAGTGCACCAGCGTCACGAGCGGCTAACCAAAGCTCGCAACAGCCATTTTTTCTGAGAGTCCCACCATGGGCATCCATCCCTATGCAACCTATTAGCGAAACCACACTGCTTCACCCACTAACCCATTAGCACCTTTCATCATCAGGGGGCTGATTCATTCAACAATCCCTGCCCCCCATAAAACAACTAAACAACCTTCTCGTCCTAAAAAATGGGAAGCACGTTTCGTGGGTGAGATGTCGAAGGGGAACACCACCCAAGGCACTCCCGAGACTACATCTTTTCCACTTGCATCTACACCCTCATCACTAAAAATAAAAGTTACTATAATAGCGTAGCCCATGCTGCCTTGCCAAAGAGGGTCTAAACCCAGATCCGAAGTTGCCCCTCCTCGGGAAATTCGTCTTCTGGGATGAATCGAAGAAGAGGAAAGGGTTGGATAGGAGGGCGACCAAAACCTTTTGGATGCCCTCACTCAATCAAGCAGGCTCTAAAATAGAAAAACATTGCATTGAGCTTGTATGACTTGATCATGACATCTGTACCAAACCGTGAGGCTCTGATCCGCATGTTGATTGTGATTTTGGTCAACGAAAACATGCCTGTAGAAGAGGAAGCAATCCATTCGATCATGCTTCCCTCTGTACCTGCAAAGCCTAAGCTACCCCAATTGACTTTCAGTGACGACGCCATTAAGGAAGATCCTGAAAGGGGTCATGTGACCATGGTTCCCCTTTTCATCATAATTCAGGTCAGTCAACACTAGATCCGAAGGGTACACGTTGATAATGGGGCTGTCACGAACATCATCCCCTTCCCTATTATGGACAAGTTGGGCTTGTTCAACTAGATTAGACCCACAACGATGTCATGTCTTAGGTCATTTAACGAGGCACGTGTCCTGGTGAAAGGCATAGTCTACATGGACTTTGTAGTAGGGGACTAGTTCCCCACAAATGCAACATTCATCATGGTTGAGGAAATGCCTGGGTTTAACCTAATCCTGGGGAGATCATGGTTAGCACAACTTAGGGCTGTCTCCTCACCCATACAACAGGAAATCCACCTACCATATGCGGGCAGGGAGGTGGTGATCCATGGTGACGAAGTAGCAACACAAGCTATCAGTAATGTAGACATAAAGCAGGGCTCAGAGATCGTAACCTCTGAGAATGAAGAGCCTACTCACACATGTACTAAACATCCGGTGGGAGAATTAGCCCAACAAACTGATCTCCAAAACAAGAGTGCATGGGTTGATTTTCCCTTCCACACGAGGGACAATGATGTGGACAAGGGCCTTGGCAAGGCACCTCGGCCCTACGTTCCATTCAACCCACAATGGGTCAAGAAGCAGCTACGCATAGCATAGCGACCCCACTGCTTCCTGCCTAGTTGCCTTCCCTGGTATATGCACCACCATTTTTTTTGATTAGCATACCATCCTTTTGACAAGCCACGCTATGGCCTAAAATGGCCTAAAACTATGTTACGTAATGGCCTAAAATGACCTAAAACTAGCAATGGCCCAACATGGCCTAAAACTAGCACATGAAAGCATGAACATTTTATACAAAACGCACGTATGCAATGCATGAGTTAACGCAAAGTTTAATTCTTTTTTGAAATTTTGTTCTTTACTCAGAACTTTTGCCTGTTGACAATGTTTGCAAAATTTCTTTACAAAATTTCAAAATTTCAAAATTTCAAAAAAAATCCCATGCTATCATGGGTCGTTTCTGTTTGCATCGTCTTTGCTTTTCATTCTTGCATCATTGCCTATTGCATCATCTTCCCTCGCGTCATCCTCTGCACTTCCCCGTTCCTTCCCTCTATGGGCCTTGCATCTTCATCTGGAGCTTGCATCGCAGGAGTGAAGCGATCAGCTAGCGCAACAAACGCAAACCAAAATAGAGCATAAGCACTAATATAGTAGAAAGTAACTAACTTGAGAAGGGCCTACGTCTGTCTCAAACGGTATCTGGTCTAAACCGAGCCCAAGGCGATGCTAGACCTCCTCTATCGTGATGTCAATTAAATGCCTACTGCTTGGTTTAGCATCAGCAACGACAACCCTCTTCTATTCAATGGTTTTCCACCTTGGTGGCCCCAGGGAAAAGAAGACGGTTGTTGTCTCTCCTATAGGAAGGTCCACTTCTAGGTCAGGAGATTCCGTAACCTTTACTTACTCCCTGAACTTGGCATAGGCCTCAGAAGCATCAATGGTGTTTACGAATTCTTCATACATAAACGCCTCCATAGTAGCATCCTTATATAGTTTACGATGGATTACACGTACTTATGGTTTCTCTGGGACTGCCCCCATTGGTAAACCTTGGCACTGAAATCTTTCAAGTCTTGACACTTCTGGGCTACCAAGTCCATCTACATCTACTATTCAATTATCTTGCAAGTGGCTTCAATGTTTTGACACACAACAGTCCAAAACCTGCCATAGTCAACTACAACCTTGCACCAATCCTCATTATTGGTGTCACAGGCTATGAGGAACTCGTTCCTCGACTTGAGATCATCCACCTTGGCCCTTAGATCAGCCTCCCTTTGCTCAGCCCTCTAGACCCATTTCCATAGGTTCTCGTTAACACGCTTATACTCCCACAAGGAGCGTGTCGAGTGCAAAACGCATTTGCAAGCCTCATCGTACACGTGAAGAGACACCTCAGTCACTTCAGGTGGGAATGTAGACACGACACCGACCTTCAAAGATCATGCCGGGTCCCATTTGAGTTGAGAGGCTACCATGACACAAAGAGCGTAGCAATCATGTTAGCATGAAAAGATCAGCAAACTCAAGGAATTCTAGCATAACAACATAAGAGCACCTAACATTATTACTTACCCGTGTTAAGGTCCACCTGCTGAAGGTGGTTGATCATGTTGTCAACAATTCCCTGCATGAATGTAAACTTGTCAATGACTCCGTACGAACTAGAGAGGGTCCTACAGCATCAACAGTGGTACCTGTCACATAACTGAACAATCAACAATGATCGAAATGGACTATGACAAGGTAGACATATTGTCGAACTCACTGACGTCCGACTACGGTCTTTCATCTTGCTAATGCAAGATGATGGTGGTAGCATCGGCAGAGGTCCATGCCAAGTCTGTACAGACCTCTTCCTCATGCGCTGGTGCCTTTCCCTTTAGAAGACCAACCTCTTTTTTATTCAAGGGGGATTCCTTTTCATTAGTAGGGTTCTCCCTAATGACAAGAGCCCCTGCCTTAATGGCAGGAGGTCCTTTCTTCTAGATTGGGACCCTTTCTTTCAAAATTGGGGCCTCCGTGTCCTTATTTTTCGCACCCATCCTAAGGGCTGACACCTCTTCATTTCCTTCTTCTTCTTCTTCTTCCTCTACCAGTAGAGAAACATGTTTGCATTTAGTCTAAAAACAAGTTAGCTTGAAGCAGATGCTACGCTACGCTACACCGCCTAGCGTAGCAAATAATAACAAAGTGAGCATTAGATAAAAGCATTTACCAATGGGGGGTTTCGTCCTCTGTAGTTTAAGTCATAATCTTCGCCCCTCCTCTTCCTCTATGCGAAGGGTTTCCTCAACTCGAGGAGGCCTCTTTTGCCGTAACTCTTTGGGCATGGTCTCTGCTATGAAACATTTCCTCCATGATACGCTACCAGCCACAGCAGGGGGTGTCTCTTCTATGCTATCCTAACCATGAACATTGCGAGCCGCCCAATCCTTAGTCATCATAAAGAACAACTCCCCAATTATTTTTGGGAGATCTTGGGCTCGCATGGTCTGAAAAGATCTTAAACTAGCAACTCAAACAATTGCAGTATTACTAGTCTGAAAAAGACCTTAAACTAGAAATCCTAGCATAGTTGCACCTTCAACGGTCTGAAAAGATCTTAAACTTGCAATTTCAACTGGTTATACGTTCGCAATCCGCAACGACGTTAAACTAGCAATTTTGTACTTTTGCATTGGCATTTTCGTAATTTCTAGCGGTTTCATGTTCTCCACATCGCTAGTTTGCATTTTTTGCATTAGTAGTTTTGAATTTCACATACTCGCAATTTCCCATTTTGCATACTAGCAGTTTTGCATGTTACGTTTTGGCAATCTGCAATGACACTAAACTAGCAGCTTGGCATTTTCATGTTAACAGTTTCACAATTTCACACTTTTGCATCAACAGTTTTATATCTTTTACAGTTCTATGCTCTTATGCCCTGGCGGTCCACCATGACCTTAAACTGGTAGACTTCTAATCTCTATATCATCATACTTCGCAAATATATCATCATACTTCACAAATTGCATCTTGTCGTTCTTTGCAAATTTTCGTTATACACAATCTTTGCCAATAGGTGCCTCTTAACCAGACTTTCATCTCGTGTTGATAAGTTAAGCAAAACATGGAAATTCATCGCAATCTCTCCATGCCTCTGGCCCTAGCAGGTCCACATGGCAAGTTCATGAGACAACTAAACCCAAACCTAATCAACTGGGAGTCGGCCACAGCTAGCACCATAGAGTCTTTAGAAACATCCCAAACTAGCCCGAGCATCTAGTTCGAACCCTAAATTTGGAGGCCGGGGATGTAGCCGAAGACCCTCTCATCGAGACGCCTATGACCACATCCAAAGGGGAAGAAAAAACACTAAAGCTTATCTCCCTCCTAGATGTGCAGACGCGTGAAAGTGTAGCCAAAATTTTGCAAGACAACATCAAAGTCTTCACATGGTCATACAGCGACATGCTGGGTCTAGACCTATGGCTGATACAACACAACATCATCCTAGACCTGCACATGAAGGCAGTCGAGCAGAAAGCTTGTAGAATCAAACCAGAAATCATGCTAGCCATGAGGGATGAAATCACCAAGCTATACCAAGCCAGTTTCATTCGCATGGTTGATTATTTGGAATGGGTATCCAACATCATTGTAGTTTCCAAGAAAATAGAAGGGATATGGATCTGTATAGACTTCCAAGATCTAAACAAAGTGACGATCAAGGAAGATTTTCCACTTCCAAGCATTGATCAACTCATCGACACCATGGCTGGTCATGCTTTGCTATCCTTCATGGATGGTTTCTCTGAATACAACCAAATCCACATTAACCTAGAGCACCAACTAACAACAACTTTCATGACCCCATGGGGTACCTTCTGCTACACCATGATGCCTTTCAGGCTCAAGAATGCTGGAGCAAGCTACCAATGAGCCATGACTTACATCTTCAGTGACTATATCCTAGAAACATTAAACGACTATGTGGATGATATAGCTGTCAAGTCCCAGGAGGCAGTTGATCATCCACATGATCTAGGGGTAGTCCTCAAGTGTTGCCAAATGCACAACTTACGCCTTAATCCTAAGAAGTATGTCTTTGGTGTGAGAACCAGACACATGTTAGGATTTGTCGTATCGAAATCCGAAATACGGGTGGACCCTAACAAAGTTAAGGCCATCATCAACATGGCGCCTCCTACAAATCTTAAGGAGTTACATGGCTTGCAAGGTAGGATACAGTTCATTCAAAGGTTTATAGCGAAGTTGACTAACAAGTTACACCCTATGAACCATCTTCTAAAGAAAGGGGTTGACTTTGAGTGGACAAACTAGTGTTAAAAAGCCTTCAATGACTTGAAGGAAGAGCTCTCACACCTCCCAACTTTGCACTAGCCATAAAGAGATAAGCCTTTCTTTATCTACCTTACCACCTCCAACACATCTATCGCGGCACTGCTATGTCAGAAAGAGGATGATAGATTTGAGATACTAGTGTATTATCTGAGTCATGAACTAATAGTGCATGAGGCAAAATACAATGAAGTAGAGAGGAATTTCCTTTCCTTAGTGTTTGCATTGAAAAAGTGGAGGCACTATCTATTTCGCAGTGCAGTCAACATCATTTGCAAAAGTAAAATACTCCGGGCCATCACTAACAACCTGTATGAAAGTAGCAGGATAGCCCGATGGAAAGCAATAACCACGAAGTTCGACCGACACTATGTAAGCCAATCGTCGACCAAGGGTCAATCCATAGTGATGCAGCTTACAGCCTCACCCATCAACTACCACACAACCATAGACCCCAAATTCCTAGATGAACACGTTGGCACTGTCAACGTCACCCCTTCGCACCTAGAAGCTACCTTACACTTCAACAGTGCTTCAACCTCGCTAGGAGGTACTGCAGGTGTCGTCATTACATTTCCCTCTTGGAAAATGCAATGGTCTACTTATCGCTTTGTGTTCCCTTACACCAACAACGTGGTAGAGTATGAGGGGCTACTCAGAGGCCTCTTAACTACTCAAATACTATGCATACAACACCTGGTAATCCACAATGATTCACAGCTAGTTGTGAATCAAATCACCGAGGTCTACACCTACAGAGCTACGCACTTGCAACCCTACTGCGACCTAGCAAAATCCTTGCTTAAACAATTTGCAACCACAGATGTGCAGCACGTGCCACACAATCAGAACACTATGGTAGATGCCTTAGCCACCCTAACATTAAACATTCCATCACACTTGTTTGCAAGTTTACCAACGTTGATAATTGAATGTACTGAGCCTATCACTCAGACATGACACATGGCCTCCATCAGTGTTGCAGATGCTCAAGAGTGGTACGTTAACAGTAAGTCTTACCTACAACACCGTGAACCCCCAGGTGGATTGACATCTACCCAGAGAGATGCAATCCATAAGCATGCTTGGAAATACGTGCTCATGGGAAATGACATCCTATGTCGATGTTCCTATGATGGGATATTGCTAGCATGCGTGGGTGGGGAACAAGTGCAAAAAGTAGTTAATGAAGTGCATGAGGGGCTGTGCAGTGGACACATAGCACCCAGGGCTATGGCTGCGAAGATCAGGCACCTAGGGTACTATTGGCCCCACATGGAGCATGATTGCCTGACAAAATTCAAGACATGTGACACGTGCCAGAGATACGTAAATCTCATACACATCTCACCTATGGACCTGCACCCAACGCAAATCACATGGCCTTTCCAACGACGGGGACTAGACCTCATAGGACCCATCAAACCTAATTCCTCCATAGGACATAGCTTCATTATCACTGCCACTGAGTACTTTACTAAGTGGGTGGAAGCTATCCTCCTGAGGAAAACGACATCTCAACAAATCTACCATTTCATCCTAGATAACACCATGACTAGGTTTGGGCTTCCAATGACTATTGTGATCGACAATGGGCCACAGTTCAGTAGTACGGAAACTCAAACCTTCTGTAGCAATCTAGGCATTAAGCAATCATTCTCCTCACCATACTATCCATAGGTGAACAGATAGGCGGAGGCTACAAATAAGTCCATCATCAACTTGCTGAGCCAAATGCTAAGTAGCAGCAAGAGGCAGTGGCACAAGCAAATCCTCTACGTCCTCTAGGCCTACAGAACGACATGTAGGACCACAACAAGTAAGACTCCTTACAGCCTTATTTATGGATCTGAAGTCGTGTTGCCTCTTGAGTTGTAGGTACCATCACTCCAGATGATCTTCGCAAATGTCGTGAGCAAAGCCCAGAACAACGAGTCGGGGACCATCGACCTCGACTCAATAGAAGAGGAGCATGTGCAGATGCTGAGATGCATAAAGCACTACCAGAGCAAGCAGCAGCAAAAACACCATGTAGACCTACATCGAAGGCTAGTACAGAAGGAAGACCTCATCCTCAATGCTATCCACGAGCATGTGAGTAAATTCTTAGCCAACTGGGAAGGTCCTTACATGGTCACTAAAGCCTTCAAGAATGGAGCCTTCAAGCTGGCAAACATGGATGGCAACGAGTTCACCAACCTGGTGAATCACTCATACCTCAAGCCGTACTACATTTGAAGCATGGCGACATCCAGCAACGTCTGCTATGACATTAAATTGGCAACAGCACCCAGCACCATCCGCTACGACGTTAAACTGGCAATGCTAGCAAGCACAGTCTGCTACGACGTTAAACTGGTGAAAACATCAAGAAATGTCAATAATGATGTTAAAATAGCGGCATCAAGTAGCGTCCGCTACGACGTTAAACTGGCGGCAACCGTTCGCTATGACGTAAAACTAGTATAGCTAGTCCCCTATGACTATAAACTGGCACAGCACGTCTGCTATGATGTTAAACTAGCATGTATGATCTGTTGGGACCTTAAACCAACACGGCAGTCTGCTAGGACTCTAAACCAACACACGATCTACCAAAACCTTAAACTGGGTTCATGCTATGTCCCTAGCATGAATCTACGCCAAGTATGCATCGAACGAGCATGCACAGTGCTGACACATGGGTGGGATGTTGCAGCTCTAGAACGCAGTTCACGATGCAATGTGAATGCGGTCTGGAACACATGTGACGTCGCCACCCTTGGCATCATGCTAACCCTCTAAAGATGTTGTATGACATCACATTAGCCCTCTGGACCTACCATCACCACGGTCCACCGCCTTGATGATAGTTCCTTGGCTAGTTCCCATAGCTAGAGTTCCATTAGTATTGTAGCCTAGCCACAATATTGTTATCCTTCAGCTCCCTGCCAATGCCTCATGCCACTTGAATTTTAGCTATGTGGTAGCAGATCTCATAGCTGAATCGAGAATGCATGCCTTTGGTAGGGATTCTAGAGCATCCGCACCCACAACAACTCTCAGCACCTTTGAGGCCAGCTCCTCCACACTGGTGCTGCCAAGGCTACTACTAGCCTTTCTACTTTGGACATCATGCACCAGCACGGGTGTCCAAGAGCTTCAACAATGTCTGTAGTCAATAAGACCTTTGCCCTTGTCGGCCAAGGGTGCATCTTGCTATAGCAGCAAATGCTATAGCATCACGAAGTGAGTGCCTTGGCTAACTTGGCTACTTCAGGGTGCAAGTTCCATGACGTGCGTAACACAGCTCGTCACATGGGAAGCATCTATAGGTAGGTTAAAATCCCCCGGATGTAATGCAGCTCATCTTAGGAAAGGAACACCTGTCCTACAGAGGGTCAAAGGCCAACGAAGGTAAAGATGAAAACGCGAACAAGCTAAACATCATCTTTACCCTTCTCCTGAACCTCCTTCCTCTCTGCCTCATCCTTTCACTCTCAAGTGCAGCTGAGCAACATCCCGATGCTCACCAAGCAACAACTTTAGCATCATGTCTTCCGAGGTTTTCTTTTTCTTTGTCAATGTCTCTCGAGCCCGTCCTCTAGATGTTGACAAAGAGGGGCCAATAAAACACCCAAAAATTTGAAGGCATTCTTACTTCACCAGGTCTTTGCAGATCACACAACACTACAACAGTTCTTCAGGAAGAGAACGCTCTAAACTTAGGTCAGCCAGTTCGGCAAATTTTCTACTTTAGGTGTAAACAGGCTCTATGGATTATCCTGCCTGTTCACCTAAGTAGTTGGCCCAGCTGACAGCTTACTTAGAAGCGATGTGCGGAGTCAACAGCAGCACTCAGAATGTGTGAAACAGTTTGACAAGTTTTCTAAGTCACGAAGTTTGCTATGCTATGCTACGCCTCGCCATGTAGCATAGCAAGCTTTAGAAAGCTATTGCAGAATGAAGTGCCATGCTATGCAGCATAGCGTAACATAGCAAGAGCTACATGATCAGCCCCCTCGCCCGACTTCAAGTCCTTCAACAATGTCTCCTTCCATTAGAAAGTGGTGAACTTGGCCAACATCAAGCCATGCTTGCTACTACGCTATGCTAAGCTACATGCAATAGCGAGGCGTAGCAATTCTATGGAGGTTGACAAAAGACAACTCAAAGTGCAGGATCGGCAAGTTCGCAAGTTTCGTAGAGCAAAAGGGCAAAGTCCACAGATTGGCGATGATTTTGCGACTAAGGCCAGTCGCTATGCTACATAGCGTAGCGTAGCATAGCAAGCATGCGTTGAACAACCAGTGTGCTTCAAAAGTTTCCAATACATGTAGCGAAACATGTAACAAGATGCTATGCTACGCCACCAAACATGCTACGCTACGAAGCACAGTGGAGCATAGTAGGTGGTTGTGTGACATCAATGCACTTCACCTAATTGACCATTGCTCTGATAGTGCAATTATGGCATGGAAGGTTAGTAATTATGGCATGGTAGGCTCACCCAATGGTCATGTAGCCACGTGCAATGCAGACAGGTCAACATGGGCCCAGGACATGTGGTGTTCAAACTACCTCTTCTGCATGCTCTTGGCCCTATAAATACCCCAACGTGCAACATTCAAAAGGTCCTCTTTCAGTCTTCTTTCCAAATTTTTGGACTTCTAGCAATTGTAATTTGAAACATTGTAAGCTCTCTATTTGACATTGTAAACAGTTAGCATCCCCAGTTGGCATTCTGTTCAGCTCTTCCTTACCACCTTGGTAGAATTGAGCATTGTTAATGCTTGAGTCTGCATTCAAGTGCACAGCCATCTCGCTCTACATGTCTTGGTTACTCTCGGGATCTCTGCACCTCCCAGCACTGTGCAACCAACTGTATCCACTTTGACATACCAAAGTTGTAGCCTCGAAGCAGTGCACTTTTCTAACTGCACTTTTACTTTATTTCTTGCGTATTATTGCATTTTGCATCATTTTTTCTACCTTTTATACATTCGAGCATCATCTCTTGCAGTAAATCCCATTTTTACATTTTCATACGTTGCAAAAGGCTATATAGACACCGACTAAGTCCCTGTCTGATCGACCAGACCATTCAGGGCACCCCATATCCATCCCATCCAGCACGGCCCCCTAGTGGATACGGGGTCAAGGCTGTCACCGACCAAAGACCCCTTGATGTTCATTTAAGCCTTCGATGTTTTCAGTCGCAATAGCAACTCATCAATTATGTTATGATGTTGAAGCACTAAAGGGGTGGACATGTATGATCAATGGCTTCTTAGGAGCTAGAAGAGGTGGTCCCCGTATGATAAATGGCTCTCTAGGCTTTGTGCTTTGAGGTTGTGATGGTACTCTAATGATAAATGGTTCCCTAGGAGGTTAGACCGCCTAGTTTCTATGAATGAGGCTATGGTATAGGAGTTTTTGTTAGCACTTGGAGAGCTAGGCTCACTCACTACCAACTCTCCATGGTTTATCATCTTCTGGAGGTCATCCTTTAATGCTAGGAAAAAATTAGTGTCATGACCAACCATTTGATGATAATGGCAATACCTATCCAACATAAAGTACCTCAATATCTTAGGATCATCTTTAGTAGCTATTTTTGGGTCTCTAGCTATGTCACAAAGATGATCGTACCTCTTATGAGTTTCTTCAAATAGTTTCTTATGTTGTATATGGTTGTCTTTAAGCAATTTTTCTAGAAGCTCAAAGGGCTTCATAGGTAACCTAGTGTACGAAGACCTATCCTTCCATCCAAATTTTGATCTTGGATGATTTGGGGCATAGGAAGTGGATGGTTGTAATGAGTCAAGGGATGTGTTGCATGGTGGTGCTCTACTCCTCTTTACCTATTTTAGCTATTTTGCTACTATGAAAACAGTTGTATGTTCTTGTTTAGTTCTATTGCTATCCCTTCTTGCATGTTAAATTTTGTAGGCCATGTAGGTCAAGTCATTGCTTATCTTGACTACCTCCTTAATGTTCTTGGTTTGTAAGAAAGTTTGGCTTAGTAACCAAGGCTCTATGTAATACAACTTTGACTTGATGAAGTCATTTACTACTCCCTTATAAATGTCCAAAAGGTGTGTTATAGCAATAGGCTCTGGAATCTCATTGAGAGTTAACTTCCACCTTTGAATGAACCTTTTGACCAATTCAAGTGGCCCTTACTTCACCTTCATTAGTTGATCCAATGTGGTATCTAACTTCAAGTTGTATCTAAAGTAGTTGAAAAATTAACTAATTAGATCCTCAAGGGAAGATATGAAACCTCTAGGCAAGATTTGATACCAATCTACAACCTTACCATTGAGAGACATGGGAAAAATTTGCAATATTGTATGAGGCCAAGCTTGCAAAAAGAGGCACTCAGATTGGAAGATTACTAGATTTTCATTAGGATTCCCTTCAGCATTATATTTGGTGAAGTTTGAAATACACAAGCCTATGGGCAAGATTATTTGAGACACTTTAGGACTTACAGGATCATCTTAGTATAAATCTAGAACCTTCATCATCTAAGTTGTGTTGGATTTAAGTTTTCATAGCTCTTTGTTAAGTTCTTAGATCATTTGGAAAGGTTGATCCAAGCCTTGGGGTGTCCCCATTGGCTACTTTACTTGTATTGATGGTTAAGGAAGTAGTTGTGAAACTTTTGGTTGAGAGGCTTGTGACCTTACGATAGGTTGCAGTATTGAAGGGATAGGTTGGGTTATGATGGTCATAGGTAAGCTAAATAAGGAAAAGGGTGTTTTTTCTAGAATTTGAGGCATAAAGGAAAAAAATGGGGTATGATAGGCTTATGTTGCTTGGGGCCCCAATGAGGATTCTGTTGATATGACAAATGGAGATGGTGATGCAAACACCACCATCTCTAGGTGAACAAAGTGGGGCTATGTGTTAAAGGACATCCATTAAAATAATAAGGTGTATTGAGACATGGGTTGTGCCTCGTACGTGGCAATGATGGATGTGGACCTAAACATGGTATGATGGATAGGAGAAGAGTTGGATCTAGGGACTTCTCCCATTGATGAAGTAAGAGATGTGGGGTTAGGTGTCATTATTTAGGGAGTCGGAGTTTGGAAAAGACTTCCAATGAAGATGTCTAGCTCTTGTTTAGCCTCAAACTCATCTTCCTCTCCTTAACAATCCTCTAAACTAATTTCCTCACTAAACGCATCAACCTCTATGAGTTGTATGAGCATTTGTGCATAAAATTCTATGAGGGGGATTTGGTCATAAGGGAATGGGATCTAATCTTTTCCATCCCAACATATAATTTTGAATCGATGCTTAGTGTCAAATTCGAAGTGTGGTATCAGTAGACTAGCTTGCATTTTAGCACAGAAAAAGTTGTGGAACTTCTCATTAATAATTGCAAAATCCAAGTTTTTTCCTCTTTGGTTAAGATATTGGCTTCATTCTATCATTGTAGGGTCTTTTGGATCATAAACACAAAATGCATCTTGGCTGGAAACCATGTTTGTCAAGTTGAGGGGCAGTACAGTTGATTGACTAGAAGTGGTAAAAAGTGCTAAAATGGCTAAATGAGGTTGTAAAAGATTAAATAAAGTGCAAATTCCAACAAGTGGGATTTAAAAATGGTTGAAAGAAGCAAATGACTAAAAAAAATTTACATATTATAAATAGTAAGTGGCTACCAAAGGAAGATATAACCCTTTACTAAAAATGAAAAATAGGTGATATCACATTCTATCCACTCCTAGCTTCCTAGCTACACCCACACTAAGGTGTAGCAAGGGGAAAAGAAAGGGACGAAATGGTTAAAAATGATAAAAATGGCTAAAGAACGTTATTTACTATTAATAGTAAGATGGTTGTTAAGGAGGTATATCCCTTTACTAAAAATGGAAAATGGATGATATCAAAGCTCATCCACACTAGGCTTCCTAGCTACACCTACGTTGTATTTAGGAGGGGGAAAGAGAAGGGATAAGATGAGAGGTCTTATACATTTTCTTTCAACATTGGTGTGGGGAGAGGGGTTGAAACCAAAAGTGGAAATTTTGACTTTCCACAAAAAGATAGTTTAGGAAGTTGCCAATTCTCTTAGCAAGGGGGGATGGGGATTTAGGTGTTAAATCCACCAAGGTTGGAAAAACTAAGAAAATATTAGCAACAACAAGGGTTAAAGTTAAAATTGTAAATCAACACTAGCTTTGAATTTCATAGCAACCACTGTGAAAATTACAAAAACCCAAACACTTGAAACTTCCACGTTGGACTTTTGTGGCAAGGGGTTAAAAGTGGCAGCATTGGAATTTAAAGGTTTTAATGTAAAAATTGTAGATTTTTAAAACAAAAGCCAACATTGGCAATAAGGAAAACTAATTTATACATAGAAATTGGATGGATGCCCTTCTTCTAGTGCCAAAAACCTATAGCAATTGAAAAATTCAATTGCTAGAAAACCAAAAATCCCAATGCAACAACTTTAACCTTGAATCTCCAAGGCCTCTGAAAAATGGAATTCAAGGTACCTAGATGATCTGACAAATCACCCATAGACTCACAGAATGCAAAATAGGGGTAGAAGAAATAAAAATGCAATGCAAATCTAAGAAAATAAATGCACTAAAATGGAACAAATAAATCTATCTTGCATACACACAAAACTGTAAAATTATTTTAAAAGAAATAAAGAATGGTTCAAGAAATGTGTGCAAAAATGTGCCTAGGGTAGCAAGGGGGTTCACTACTATGGATGCTTGGAATCCATTGCTCCACAAAACCCAATGCTTTTGAACCTTTGCTACTCCTTGCACCAGATCTACAATGTTGATGTTACAAGGGAGTGTAACAATGGCTATGTAGGTTCCATGCTAGGGATTCATGAAGCTTTGTATGTGTTCAAAGCTCTTGAATGCAAAAATTCCAAAGTGTATGAGTGCCAAGGGGGTGGAACCAGAAAATGATGTTTGAGATTGGTTTATCAAAGGTTTTGGCCTTAATTTTAGCTACAAATTGGGTTGCAAAACTGCTGCAAATTTTTTTTACATTTTAGGTGGGTTAGGTGCCAAAATTAATTATTGCAACCAAAAAAATCAATCACTAGAAAATCAAATGTTTTGGTGTAGCAACCTCAACCTTGAATCCCTAGGATCTCCAAAAAATGGGATTCAAGGTGCCTTGGATGATCTAGCATATCACCCAAGGACTTACAGAATGCAAAACGAATAATGCAAAAAAAGGAATGCAGATCTAAAAACAAGAAAGAAAATATGAATTATACATAAAACTAAAACTTTAAAACTTTCTTAAAAATAAAGAACAAGTTCAAGGGATGTGTACACAAAAATTTCCCATGGAAGAGCAAAAGGGATTCACTTTGTCAAGGGTTTAGAATCCATTAAAGCTAATGCAATCAACTCCATGATCCAAATTTCCTACCACTTCTAATGCTATCAAACCTTCTCTGCTATTGATGTAGATTTACAACGTTGGCTACTGCTAGGGGGATTTAAAAGTGTGAGGGATTTGGCTATCAAAGTTCTTTACACTAGGGGTTGAAAATCCCAAGAGTGTAACATGGAGACTAAAAGCTCACAAATCCCAAAGGGGGTAATAGGTGTTGCAAGGCCATAGGGTTTTCATGTTGGGATTCAAGAGACTACAAATATGTGAGATTGCAAGAGCTCTTAAGTGCTTGAAAATGCCCTATTATGGAATTACCAAAAGTGTGGATGTCAAAAAGTATGTAACCTATAAATGGTGTTGGATGCTTATTTGTATAGATTTTGGGCTATGGATTAGGCTAAAAATAGCTATAATTTAGCTTATAGATTGGCTACAAATTTCTACCACATACAAGTGAGATGGGTGTCCAATTTGGGGGGTTATTATGTATGGAATGTCCCAAACCTCCATGGCCATTCCATTTGCTATAAATAGTAACGAGGGCACACCATCTACACTTGAGGTAGATCTTATATGCTGGGCCTTCTTCCATCCTCACTAGAGTGCATGATCAATGGTGTAGTGCATGGAATGTTGAAATCTAGTACATGTGGCTTCTACACTGGGGGCATGTAGTCTCCACACAATGCATGTAGTTTTCACATTGGGGGTAAAGTTTCCATGCTGAGAATAGATGCCACTATACCCTTCCACACTGAGGTTGGTCCTTCCACATTAGGAATAGGTGATCCACATTCATCCACATTGGGGGTAGGTGAGATCTACCCCCTGTAGGTATTGCTAGTGTAGAAAAGTGTATACCCCCTACAAAACCCATCAAATTTCCATTTTTGGCCTTCTCCCCCCCCCCCCCCCCTGCTCCCAAAGCCCAAATATAAATAGTACATAACTTTTTCCACTAAGGAGATGAGGCTTTGACCCTTATGAGGCATTTTTTAAGCTCAAAAAGTATGAAATATGTGAGATTGTCCCTTATGAATTACAATCTTCACATTTACAATGAAGTTTTACCTCAGGTTTTATGGGTTGAAGGCTATATGATGAAAGATGATTATAACGTGCAAATGTTGATGGTGTTTCAATGGCTTCTCTATGTTGGTGTCTAGAGGATTAACCTAAGAGGCACTGAAAAAGAATACAAAACATTACTACAAATCCATCACTAACATTCCCTCTCCATGCTTGATCTAGTTGTGTCGAGCCTTGCCGAAGAGTGCTCATGATGATGGAGTAAGGTTGCAATGATGAGATCACAATGAGATCATAGGGACATGATTATGGATGGTAATGAGGTCATAGGGATATGCTTATGGAGGCTAACAATGAATTCCAACTATTGAACCCATGGTTGCGACATGGTAGTAACATGTAGATTAGGCAAGCAATGTTATGCACTTCATGTTTTAGAAATGTGGTTCGCTTGGAAAATGCATTTGAGTAACTAACACTTTGCTCTAAGGTTTCTTTAGCCATTGGAATTCTCCCTTATGTTTGGAGCCATTGGTCTTTACTAGCCATTTGACTTGGCAATTTGCATCCTCATTTTTTTTTTGTGAAAACTTCATTAGGTTTCCTTGCCAAGGCTAGTTAGATATGGTTTTTCTCTTGAATGAGTTGCATTACAATCAACAAACTTGGGTGTTATCCCATCAAATGAGATGCAATATGTTTGATGGACTTAGTCATTTTCCACTAAATGAGATGTGTTACATTCAAGTGGACTTGTAGGTGAAGCATGACAAAAAATGTCACTCAACTATGAATGTATGAATGTCAGACATTAGTTAACACTATTGCTCAAGGTATAGAATGTCATAATCAAGCTACAAGGTTGCGATCAAGGAGTGGTGCTAGATGGAGGGAAATTTCACAAGCACTTTTAACATAATAGGACAAACTCACCAAATTTTACACATTAAGGTCACATGGTGGCTTATTACCTTGATGGGTTACACCTTTGTAATGGCTCTAGGCTTCATCCTACAAACACAACTTTAAAAGGACAAGAAAACCAATCAAAAAAAATATGTTATAACATTACAATGCATACATGCCATATAGCATGATGAGATGACAAACAAAACCAAAGCTACCCAAGACACAAAATTTGCCAATTTAAGGCCATGGTAAGCTAGGGTACCAGTTTATGACCATGGTAAGCTATGTTGCTGATTAAAGGCCCTAGTAGGTCATATTTCCACTTTAAGGTCATAGTAGATCATGGTACTAGTTTAAGGCCTCAGCAAGTCATATTACAAGTTTAAGGTTGTAGTGGACCATGGTTCTAATTTAAGGCCTTAGTAGGCCATCAAAAGATTTATGTCAGCTTACTTGATGTTCACTATAAAGGGCATTGTACGCTACATGTAATATGACTTTAGATAGAAATGATTAACTAGATTGGCCAACTCATTTCCATCCATGTCTGCAAACCTAAATCCTCCATTATCATAAGCTCTAGTGACAAGGAAGGGCCTTTCTCAATTGGCTGAGAATTTATCTACATGCTTACAGATAGCTTCAAGAACTAGGTCATCTTCCTTGATCTTACACTTGATCAAGTTATGGTGGTGCTACCATTTCTTCTTCTCTTGATATCGCTCAATGTGAGAAAGTGCTTATACACATTGCTCCTCCACTGAGTTCAAGTCCATTGTCTACAACTCCTTGCTCTATTCATCATTCATGAAGTCGAATAGGGCTACTTGAAGTAATGGTACATGGAGTTCAAGAGGTAAAATAGCTTCATAACCATAAACTAGGCTATAAGCTGATACACCAATTGTTGTATGGTAGGTTATTTGATAGGCCCATTGTGCATGGACAAGTCACTAATATCATTTGTGCTTGCTATTATTGAGCATAGTCTTCAGTAAGTTGATGATGGCCTTGTTACTTACTTCTACTTCTCCATTGGCTTGAGTGTAATAAGGTGATGAGAAGGAATGCTTAATGTCTAGGTTGTGATAGAAATCCTTTGTTTCTTACCTACTAAATTGTAGTCCATTATTTGTAACTATGATCATGGGTATGCCAAAATAGGCTACTATGTTGTCTAGGATGAATTTACAAACTTGTTCAAACATTGTCCTTCTTAGGAAAATAGCTTCAACCCACATGGTAAAGTATTCGATTCCAGTCATAATGAAGCTATGTTCTATAAAAGACTTAGGCATTGATAAATTGTTTTTCAATCATAACCCTGCTCCTCCACCTTCCTTTGTTTCCTCTTTGTTTGAGTTCCCTTCAAATCGAAATCCCTCTTGAATCCATACTGTAATGCTAACACATGTTGTATCCGATTGGATTCGAGCTAGTAACCTACCCAGAAAATTAGTTAATCTCAAAAGTCCCCTATTTTACTTGAAAATTTCTAGGAATGAGCCTTGAAAAGCTCTTCTTGACTCTAGTTCCAGTGTTAATCTAATCTCACATAAGATGTATACAATCTGAAACCTTCCTCCTTTGAAGAAGAGCAACATCTGGTTGGAACTGATGANTTCCTCCTTTGAAGAAGAGCAACATCTGGTTGGAACTGATGAACCAATCCATCACTGTTCCATTGGGACTAGTTGAAGACATTGTCACCACCATTTTTGGGTGGTCATATCCTATTTATTTCCTAGTAATTAAAGTGGAGAACTACAAGGGGAACTTTCCAATCATTATGGGAAGGGCATGGCTAAGTACTGTGGATGCCAAAATGGGCATTATAGATCTTTCCTTGGATATATCAAAAGAAAATGAATTTGGAAAGATCGAGAAGAAGAGAGTTTCATGTATCACGTATAATGATTTAGGGTTCCATTGTGTGCAAAAGTTATGGCCAGTAAAGCAAACATCTATTTTTGCATGCAAGCAGTGTGCACCAGAACCTAATATCCAAAGATGTTTGTACGCAACAACCACAAAATAAGAAGACAGCCAATGGCTGATAGTTGATAATAGTAGCAATACATTATGCATGGAACTGACTCAAGAAAGTTCATCACCAACTCTCCAAAGGAGCAAATGATGATGTCAATTGGGATGAGCTAGAAATTCCTAACAATTTTAAACAAGAGTCGTTGAATTGACAAGGCTACCGGCTAGAATGGAGTACATATTTTTGAAAAATGGAAAGCTGGTTATCATTAATGCCAAGCTCACTACAAAAAAGAAGCAAAAGTTGATAAAATTTATGGAAAAGTGGTCAGCAGCCTTTGGTTGGTCATATTCTAAGCTCACTAGGATAAATCCAAGAATATGCCAACACAGGATATACATCGACCCTACCATCAAGCCGAAACGATAGCCGTAGTGGCATTTGAATCCCAAGTTAAAATAGATTGTCAAAGAAGATATTGAACAACTCCTCAAAGTAGGATTCATCTACCCTATCGCAAATAGTGAGTGGGTCAGCCCACTCATGATCATGTCTAATAAAGGAGGAAAATGGTAGGTGTGCATTGACTTTCGACTGCTCAACATGGCAACTTTCAAGGATCATTTTCCATTGCCTTTTGTCAACCAAGTGCTAGACACCATTTTGGGGCATAGCTACTACAACTTTCTTGATGGTTATAGTGGCTATAACCAAATTTGAATTGCACCAAAGGACTAGGCAAAGACAACTTTTACAAGTCCTTGGGGAACTTTTGCCTACCGATAGATGCCATTTAGTCTATGCAATACATCAACCACATTTCAATAATTAGTTCTCAACATTTTCCACAACAAATCAATGGTGGGGTAGAAGTTTTTATGGATGATTTTTCTAATTATGAAGTTACATTTGAGCAAGCCCTGGACTATCTTGAGCAAGGTGTTGAAAAGATGTGTCAAAAAAAACCTCTGGTACAATTGGCAAAAGGGCCATCTTATGTTCTTCAAAAGAAGGAATCAAGGTGGATCCTAAAAAAATAATGCTCATCCAAGGAATAACCCATCAATCCAAAACAATCAAAGAAGTTTCATCATTCCTTGGTCATACTAGCTACTACCGATGATTCATTGAGAATTTTTCCAAAATCGCCAAGTAGTTGGTAGAATTGACAAAGAAATATGCATCATTCATCTTGACCCTTGCATGTGAATCAGCATTTCAATAATTAAATAAAAAGCTTGTTGAAACTCCCATTCTTCAAGCACCATATTGGTTTAGATCACTTCATGTGATGACCGATGTATCAAATTATACTTTGGGGTAGTGCTTACATAGATGGATAATCAAAAATGTCCATATTACATTCACTATTGATGAGCCACGATATCGCGTATGCGATGTCGCATCCACGATATCGCGTCCACCCTCGTGATATCACATACACAATATCGTGGCTTGTCACAACATCTATAAATAAGAGGCGGCTTTCCCTTGTTTCTTGATCTAGACTTAGACCTTAGCCAAACTATAGCAGTTTGACCATTCCAGAGTTAGAATAAATTCCATGTGCCTGTAGTAGAAGTCTTAATGTGAACAGATCTCTACTCGAGCAAATTGTACCTGAGCACACATTTGTGTACAGCAATAAACATGAACTTTCTAATAAACCTTGCAGCATGTGGACTAAGCTAAATAGGATTTAATTATTGTTAAATGTTTAAATTATTTCCTAGATAATCAATCTCTCTCAACCCTTGACTCTCCTAGTTAAGTGCATTCAGTACAACTACTTCCAGCACTTGTGTAATGCTTGGTAACCCAGTAACGAGTAGCGTTTGGTACTCCTAGCAACGTTACACTAGTTCAGGGTGTGTGTGGCAAGTGGTAATGGATACTGGTGTTAGGAACTATTAGAACCTAGTTAATGAATAGTTAATGTAAGTTAGTCACTAAGTCCTCTCAACCCTTTTCCCCCATTGCATGCCTACAGTGTGATGATTGTAATTGTACGGCATCTTTATTTGAGTGTGATGTACTTGGACATGTACATGACTGAAAATAAAGATCAAGATTACCTCATCATTACAGCATTCACTTAGCTTAATTAAATCATTCATTTTTATTTACTTCTTTGTTAGTTAATCTCTTCTCACCCTAAACTCCTGTTAAACGCGGAATGAGTATGACTTGATTACGAGCATTTAAGTGTGACTACTTGGTAATCCCAATGGTAGTCATGCACGAAGTCCAAGATGTGTACGGATGATCGAGAAACAAATGCTCATCGCATTTAGAATAGCTTAGATTCTCTCTCACCCTTTCTCTCTTAGCTTAGTTAATATTATCTTCCATTGTCTTTAGGAGTAGCATTAGCATAGAAACACATCATACACCTCACTCTGGACTAAACCATACATGACAAAGCTAATACTAGTCCAGATGGGAAGACAACGAACTACGACCTAAGGCTAACTATCTAGATGCCACAACTAGTCCATTTGAGGAGTTCGACCGGATCGCACGTGTAATGCTCGTATTCGTATGGTTGAGTGTAGAGGCACCTTGTCACTCATCATTGGCGCCATTGCCGAGGATGGTGCTAGTTATCTAGATTAGTTATATCATACAAGGTCGCTGTACAGGAATTAATGATATATCTTTTACCAAGACATAATTATAAAAAGTTACATATAAATTCACACACAATTTCACAATCATGCCTCTCCTACAAGACTATGATAATGCCATACCTAGTGAGGAAACTCATTGAAGAACCAATAGAATTGATGATGAAGATGAATATTGGAGTACTCAACCTTATGCAAGAGTCCCCTACATTTATGAACACCCCAACAATACTCAAAGACTCTTGTCATACAACTCTGACACCTCTGGTGAGGATGAGACATCCCATAGAACGAGGAGGCCCAAAAAGCCTAGGACCTTCTCAATAACTAACAAGAACTTACTTGGGGATGATTGGAAGACTTACAAAAGTCATAACGAGTTTTACAGTTCCCTCTCTTCCTCTACTCCTTCAACATCAGATTGTGACATGGATGACTATCTTTCAAGGGATTGGCGTAGAACTAAAAATCGGGCCCACAAAGAAAATTAAGAATGCCAACATAAACAAAGGCAACATTGTCCCAACACACAAAAGCATAACTTACCTAATGACGATGAACCCCTGCTAGCAACTAAGAGCCTAACGCCTATACAAGAGGCTATTTGAATCTCCCATAGGCATCGTAAAGAGAGTCGTCTACCCAGGCTCGATTTAAAAAACTTCCCTAATTTCTTAGGAGGCTATGACTTAGATCTGCATCAACATTTACAAGCCTTCTATGATGCATGTACATGGAACAATATTGATAATGGGTGGTAAAAACTTAAGCTCTTTCCTTTCACACTCGTTGGCCAAGCAAAAGTATGGTATAGGTCATTAAAACCAAATTCAATATGATGTTGGCCAATAAAGGTAGAAGCCTTTAATGAAAGATATCAAACCTGTGCAAGAGTGTCGGCCTTGAGGAAACAAATCCAAGAGTGGAAACAAGCACAACATGAACAACTTGGACACAGCCCTAGAAAGATATTATGCACTGTTAAACAACTATCCAGGCCATGAGTTCTTTGAAGAAAGGCTAATGAACCATATCATTGATGGGCTTCGTGATAAAACAAGAAAGACCCTAGGGATGTATGTCTAAGGACAACTATATGAACTACGAACCCATCAATTACAAGAGCTTATTAAGCAGGTAGCAAAAGAAGAAGGAGAAATGGCTAGATGGGAGAGTGTTAAAAAACATCAACGGGACCAAAGTCTCAACTTAACAAAGTTCCATAATCACAAAAAGGAGAAATCAGCCAATCTCAAGGAGGAAGAACCATCTTTGCCAGTACAAAAATCATTAGATGAAATCGAGGAAAAGATCAATAAGAGGCTAGAATGGATGCATAAAAAGTGTGGGGAATATATCAATATTATTGGAGATAGAGTTATGCCAAATCGAGAAATAGGATAAGACACCACGCAACAATCGAAAAAAAGGGTAGAAGATCATACGAATAAGAACTCAACTGCCAATTTCACATATCAATGTAACGTCTATCTGTACGATCACCCCAAAGGCCAATGTCCATTTTTGTTACATTTACATGAGCATTGGGGAGGAATGTTACATCCAGATTTTGTACAAAAATATCAAGTTCAACCACAGTGGCAAAAACATCAGTCATGGGAGAGGCCACCACCAACTACACCATACCCTTCATATGTTCCAACACCAAATGCTTATTATTATGTTCAACACCCTGTTTCTCCAACAAGATTAGCATCCTCTACCTCATCCCATCATTATCATTCTTCCTAGTATTATCCACCCATATCCTCTCCAACAAGATCATCACCTCATGTGCCTTACACTTCTCCTCAACCTCAATATTCTCATACTTCACCCCCTCCTACATCACAGCCGCATTATCATTCTCCTCAATATTATCAACCCATGTCCTCAAAACAACCACTGCCTTATGTACATTACACTTCTCCGAAATTTCAACATTCTCATCCTTTTTCTCCTTCTATGTCACCAGCAACTGTTCCTAAAGTTTTTGCACCACAACACCAACCTGCAAATGTTACTTGTGCTGCTACTCCCAATAGCAATGGAGGTCCTTCACAACATCAAAAGCATTCCTACTTTAGACGTGATCGTTGAAAGGGACACCATAGTTCAAAAACCACTACATCTGCCAACTCAGCACAAATCCAACACTATGGTGCATCTTCCTCTTCAAATCCAACACCTCATGTTATCTCATCAAGGCCACCACTTAACACTCCAACAACCATACGGCCCAATGAATATAGCCATGGAGGGTGACATCCTAATCCTTGCATATCATCTAACAGTCCCAGTTATCATAGTGGGTCAACTCATTATCTGGAAACTACATCTTATAAATTGCCCCACTATGGTTACTATAATCAAGTGTGTGAACCCCAATGGGGTCAGTATGACTAGGTCCCAATATTTCCAACATGCAAGGATCCTAACCTTCCATTTATTAATTCTAGTCATGCTCAACCATTTTGCTATGGGGGGTATCCTCCATTCTAACAACACAGAATTAATAAATATTTTTCTATTTCTTTAATTTTTCAACTTTTTTTCCCAATTTTTCACCTTTTAATTTATTGTTTTATCTTTTTATCTTTTAAGTTTTTGTTTTACACATTTTTTTTTACAAGTTTCTTTAACTTTTCTTGTTTTTGTTTTACAACATCATTTATACTCTTTCATTTCTTTGTGTGTTTGTTTATTTTGTTTGATTTGTCACCTAATTAGTCCTCCTAATGGTGGTATGAACTGTATTCCATTGATTGCTAATGTTTCTTTTTTTTACCTTTAAGTTATGATGTTGATACTAAGGTATGGTTCTTTTGGTATAGCCAACAATGAGTCCACGTCATCCATGCATCCATGAATTTCTATGGTCTCTCTTGGCTTGGAACTTTACAGTCCCTTTCTCACCAATAAAAACTCTCAACGAATTGGTGACTAGGTATTTCTCAAACTAAGGAAGGACTTAAGGACTGAAAAGGGTGTGACTTCAAGGGAACTTGATGCATTTGTGCTGGCCATTCTCTTGGGTGCTTGGATGTTTTCTTTTTGAGTCTCCCATACCATTTCGACACTGCTCCATTATCAGGAACCTGAGCTAATAAAAATAATAAGTCTTTGCATGGTGTGGTTCTCACGCAAAAAAAAAACAAAAAAATAAAAAAACAAAAAAAAAACAGTGAGAATTCAAAGCATACCCCTTAGACAAAATAATCATCTGGGCTACAAGCATTGGTTATGGAAGTAAATAAACCTATTCCCTCTAACTAAGGCCCTTTCTTGCTTCTTATGTTCTCACTTTTTCATTTCATTGGAATGGTGGTGACTCTTTGGCGGAAGCATTCTTGCTACTTCAAGTGGATGGATTGGCCAAGTGTATTAATGCAAAGTCACTGAATGTGGATTGTTTGAGGCTATATTTGGAATGAGATCTACTAAGTCACATTAATCATAACTACACAAGTGGCTGTACACCACCTTATTCTTGAGAATCCATTCCATCCTTTTCTTTCCATCATTCTTTCTCCATTTTTCCACCTCATTGCTGGCTGTATCAATAGTCCATATGTTGGTTGATGCATTGTTTTCCTTTTGGTAAATTCTCATGGTTAAGACTTTAACTCTTGCTTCCAAATGACATTTCTAGAGCCTACAGACTCCTTGAATGTGGGAGTGTTAGGGCATTAATGACATGAGCCTGCTTTGGGGAGGACCCATTAGCATTCCTATTTGGTGCATTAGTTAATCTCTTTCCCTTAACATTTTTGCAACCAACATTTATTTTGTTCATTTCCACCTCTAACATCCATTTTATTGATGTTTTCGTTGTTGCTTTTTTTCCATCTTTCTTATTCCTTATCTTTTTCCATTCTCTTGCTACCAGAGGTTCACTCTTAGTCATGGGGATCCTGGTCCAATTTTTTCAATTTTCTCTTAACCCATACACCTCAAGTAGTCACTAGTATTATATCTCCAGATCCACATTAGCCATATCACAACTCAACCAATGGACCTTACACTAAGGCAAGCTATTAACTACATTATGATTCATTTACCCTTACTAATATAAGACTATGTTGTGTGTGTAGATGGAAATCATACATTAATGGATTGGATCTGGAGGAAACACTTGGAATGGACTAGTGCTAGAGCAGTTATGCAAGGAACAAGCTCGATGGTGCGCTTATGGATGGACAACGAAAAGCGCAATCTTGGCATTGGCAGCAACAGACTTCTTCTTTTCTCTCTCTCTCTTCTCTCTTCTCTCTCAGCTGCCAAATAAGGCCTGATGTCAAATGTGTATAGTGTTCACTCTTGTGGTCATGAACACTAGTATTACTATGTATTGTAATGATGATCCATTCACATGTCACCCCATTCACCATTAGTATCTTTCAAGTCAATAATCTCATAACTTCCCAATATTTTGTAAGGAACTTGAGGACGAGTTTTCATTTAGTCATGGGGGTATGATGAGCCGTGATATCGCATATGCGATGTCGCATCTGCGATATCGCATTTGCCCCCGTGATATCGTGTATGCAATATCGCGACCTGTTGCAACATCTATAAATAAGAGGTGGCTTTCCCTTGTTTCTCGATCTGGACTTAGACCTTAGCCAAACTATAGGCGTTTTGCCATTTCAAAGTTAGAATAAATTCCATGTGCCCACAATAGAAGTATTAAAGTGAACGGATCTCTACTCATGAAAATTTTACCTGAGCACACATTTGTGTACAGCAATAAACTTGAACTTTCTGATAAACCTTGTAGCATGTGGACTAAGCTAAATAAGATTTAATTATTGTTAAATGTTTAAATGCTTTCCTAGATAATCAATCTCTCTCAATCCTTGACTCTCCTAGTTAAGTGCATTTAGTACGACCACTTCGAGCACATGTGTAATGCTTGGTAACCCAGTAACGAGTAGCGTTTGGTAATCCTAGCAGCGTTACACCGGTTTAGGGTGTGTGCGGCAAGTGGTAACAGATACTGGTGTTAGGAACTATTAGAACCTAGTTAATGAATAGTTAATGTAAGTTAGTCACTAAGTCCTCTCAACCCTTTTCCCCCAGTGCATGCCCGTAGTGTGATGATTGTAATTGTACAGCACCTTTATTCAAGTGTGATGTACTTGGACACGNCCTTTCTCTCTTACCTTAGTTAATATTATCTTTCATTTTCTTCAGGAGTAGCATTAGCATAGAAACACATCATACACCTCACTCTAGACACTTTTTATACATGACAAAGCTAATACTAGTCTAGGTGGGAAGATAGCGAAATGCGACCTAATGCTAATTGTCTAGATGCCACAACTAGTCTGTCTGCGGAGTTCGACCGGATCATGCGTGTAACCCTCATATTCATATGGTTGAGTGTAGGGGTACCTTGCCACTCATCAACTATGCAAGCCAAAGGATCACAAGTGCACAAATGAATGACACCACCATAGAAAAAGAGTTGATGGAAGTGGTGTTTGCTTTAGAGAAGTTCAAGCACTATGTGCTTGGCTATAAGGTGTTTGTACATACAGATCATAATGCCATCAAATTTTTAATGAACAAGCCAATGGACTGTATGTGACCATAATTAGGAACTCCATTTCACTCTCTCTTTCATCCATCTATGCTTTTCATGCCTCACCTCACTGCCAGTTTCATGTTTTGATTCAATGTTCTAGTTTGATGTCTCAGGTTTCTCAATCAATTACTTTTGGGTTTTTGTACTTAACTTTTTGTAACCATTAATCATCCATGGTGTCCATGGACTCCTTGGCTTGAAGTTATGCAAGGGCATAAAAGGCCTGTGCCTACTTTGGGGAGGACCCACTTACATATCTTTTGGTTTGGTTAAGTTAAGTTCTTTACCCTTAGACATTGTTACAATCAAATTTTTTTTATTTTCCCCATCCATGTCATCCAATTGTATGCACCTTCACAACTATTTGTAATGAACTCCTTTTTATTATTATGAATACCCTCTTTCTAGTACTTCTTGTATTAAGCTTTTTATAAATTGTATGGATCACTTCTATTATTTAATCCATTCGTCAATCTTTCCACTAACAACTTCAAGCAACCAATCTATCACAATCACAACTTGGATAGATAAAATCACCAATGAGACAAGGTACTCAGCCATTATCCATTGCACTATAAATACTAATCCTTGGTTTTGTTGTGATTGTAGTGGAAAGCATGGACTGAAAGCAAGATTTTCATCACCAAGGAGGATGCAACCATATCATTTGTAGGAGATTGTTCATAACTACTAGATCTATTCTACCTCTCCCTTATTCTTATATTGCCAAGAGGGGTTGGATGTCCTTTGGATATATTGGTGTTCTTTCTTATTGTCATGAACACCCAATTTTGTACACGATTGTAATATTGTATGCTCGGGCACTTTTGTATTTGTCTATTTTCTCTGTGTCACTCTGCATGTTAGTCAAATAAGTCCACATACCCTATTATATTTTGTAAAGTACTTGTTCCTCTTCTTCTATACTTGAGGACAAGTTTCATTTAGTTGTGGGGGTATGATAAATCGTGTTTTCATCACTCCAATGTTAGGGTGGCCATGATATCGAGTACATAATATCTCAGCCCAAGATGCAATATCGTACATTCGATATCACAAGCTTACGCCCAGGTCTATAAATATAGTGCCCAAGTGCACAATTGGGAGTAATTTTTTAGCATTTAGTAGCAAAAATCTTGCAATTTGTCCATTCAGAAGTTAGAATATTTTCCAAGTACCCCCAGCAGAAGGTCTAAGTGTGAACAAATCTTTATTCAAGCATTGATGTACCTGAGCACACCATTGTGTTGGCAATAAAGATGAGCTCTTTGATCCATTCCTTACAACACTTGAGATTTTCTTTCTTATGCATTTACATATTGTTATTTCCTATAATTTACATTAATTTATTTATGTAGTAATTAATTTTGATCAATTAAGAAAATCATTAAATTACACAAGCATGACCCCTTCGAGCATACATGTGATAGTTGTTAGCTTAGAAATAATTAGCGTTTGATAGCCTAGCAGTGTTTGCACAAAGTTCAAGATGTATCTAGGAAGTGGGAACGATTACTTGTGTTAGGCTAGATTAGACTAGAGTTTACTTAGCAATTAATCACTCTTATTTTTAATCACTCTTACTTTTATTCTTGTTCTAGGTGAATAATTCCATAAAAACACAAAATAATAAAAATCATATGCCTTAGTTACACTTAACCATACAATTGCATTCCACATGTGGGACTGGGAAGACAACGAACAAACAACATGCACACACTATTTAGCTCTAGTGCAGTTAGTAATTATAGTCTATAGAATTTGACTGAATTGCACATGAATGTTTCTGATTCATATGGTTGGGCGTAGGGGTACCTTGCCAGTCATCAGCCATTATAGGTCTAATGATATCCAACCCCCATCATTGAAACAACCTAGTTATTTGAGTAGTGTGTAACTCAGTTGGCAGTACTTGAATGAGATTTCTATGTTGTTGGCATGTGTCATAGATATTAACCTTCTACAGGCAATCACTTTTCATATAGGACTAATAATAGCCTAATCACCTAATCTTGGTGGCCAAAGCTCTAGGTTCTATATGTCCTCCACAAAAACCCTTTTGAACCTACTCTAGAACTATTCTGGCTTTGGTCTTACCCAAGCACTTCAACAATACATCATCGTAGGACTGTTGACATAATGTGTTATCACCTACTATGACATACTATTTGGATCATTTACATATAATGGCCTTTTGATCAAATAGTTAGGCCTTGTGAAGATTTGCAATGCATAAGGTAAAATTTGATATCATCGTACCATTCCCCAGTAGGAGTAGTATGAATGATGGCCATAAAGATATCCTTAGTGCTTTGTGTGATGGATATAGCATAGTTCAAAGTTAAGGTGGGAAACTTACTAAACATACCTAGCATCATACTAAGGGCTAACATTGCAGTTGCACTAGCTATGGTGTTCTCATATCAAGATATGTGTTGGATATTAACATCTAGGAATTGTTGTAATAACTATTTCCCTAGATCATAGATCTTCCATGCTGGGCCTTCTACCATCCTCATTGGAGTGCATGGTCAATGTTGAGGTGCATGGAATGTTGAAATTTGATGCATGTCACTTCTACGCTACGAGCATGTAGTCTTCACATGAGGCATGTAGTCTCCATGTTGAGGGTGAAGTTTCCATGCTAAGCATAGATGCCACTATATCCTTCCATGCTAAGGTCTGCCTTTCCATGCTGGGAGTAGGTAAGTCACATCCCTTCACACTATGGGTAGGTGAAATCTACCCCCTTATAGGTGTTTCTAATATAGAAAGGTATATACCCCCCAAAACCCACTTAATTACCATTTTTGGCATCCCAAAAGGCATTTTTGACCACCCACCTTCCCAAGCCCAAATATAGATAGTACATGACTTTTTTCACTTGGGGGATGAGTCTTTGACCACTTATGAGGCTTTTTTTAGCTCCAAAAGTATGAAATATGTGCAACTGCCTCTTATGGATTATAATCTTCACATTTACAATGAATTTTTACCTCAAGTTTCATAGGGTAAAGGCTACATGATGAAAGATAGTTATAACATGCAAATTTTGGTGGTGTTTCAACGGTTCCTCTTTGTTGATGTCTAAAGGATTAACCTGAGAGGCACCAACAAAGAATACAAAACCCCACTATAGGTCCACCACTAACATTCCCTCTTTATGCTTTATCTAGTTATGTCAAGCCATACTGAAGAGTGCTCATGATCATGAAGTAAGGTTGCAATGATGAGATGGTAATCAAGTCATAGGGACATGGTTATGGAGTGTAATAATGCATTCCACGTGTTGACACCATGGCTGTAGCATGCATTGACATGTAGATTAGGCAAGCAATGTTATGCATTTTATGTTTTAGAAATGTGGTTCACTTGGCAAATGCATTTGAGTAACAATACTTTGCTCCAAGGTTTCTTCAGCCATTGGGCTTCTTCATGGTAATTTGCATCTCCATTTTTTTTTTGGTGGGATGAAACCTTCATTGGATTTCCTTACCAAGGCTAGTTATATATGGTTTTCTTATTGAATAAGTTACATTACACTCAATAAACTTGGATGTTACCCATCGAACGAGATGCATTATGTCTAGTGGACTTAGTTATTTCCCACTAAATGAGATGCATTACATTCAAGTGGACTTGGAGGTGAAGCATGATAGAAAATGTCACTCAATCATGAATGCATGAATGTCAGGCATTGGTTAACATTATTTCTCAAGGTATGGAAGGTCATAATTAGGCTACAAGGCTGGGGTCAAGGAGTAGTGCTAGATGGAGGGTAATGGCACAAGCACTCTTGACACATTAGGATAAAATCACCAAATTTTGCACATTGAGGTCACGTCATGGTTTTTTTTCGTAATGAGTTACACCTTTGTAATGGCTTTAGGATCATCCTACAAACATAACTTCAAGAGGAGAAGAAATCCAATCAAACAAAGCATGCTATAACATTACAATGCACATAGGCCACATAGCATGATGACATAACAAACAAAACTAGAGCTACTCCAGACACCAAAGTTACCAATTTAAGGTCCTAGTAGGCTATGTTGTCAATCTAAGGCCCTAGTAGGCCGTGTTTTCAACTTAAGATTGTAGTGGATTGTGGTGCTAGATTAAGGCCTCGGCAAACTATATTGCTAATTTAAGGTTGTAGTAGATCAAACAAGGAGAAAGATGTTTATGTCGATCTTTGGAGCACAAATGAAACAAATAGGGTAGGTGACCCTTTGCTTTGTTAGGGTCCTATGATGGGCTCCACTTGGTTGGTCAATAGGTTTGTGGTGGTAACAACCACCATCGATGGTTGCACAAATTGGGGTTGTGTGGCAAAAGACATGGAGAGGTTATAGGTTATTAGTTGTTGCACTGACTAAGTTTGATGTGTGGCTATGATTGGTATGGGCCCAAACATGGTTGGGTAATAAGGGAACAAAGGTGATGGAACATGCTCTATGAAAGAGATGAAAGGGATCAAGGTAGACCTAGTTTTCCTAGGGATGGCTTATTGGAAAAGTGTACCTATGATGTTTTTGAGCTTAAATTTCACCCTAAATTCATCTTCCTCCTCTTGTTGTTCATCCAAGGTAGACTTTTGATCCTCTTCTTCCATGTTAATTAGGTGAGCTAGGATTCTAGCATGGATATTAGAGAAAGGCATTTGGTCATATGGGGAGGGAATATATTCCTTTCCATTCTGATGTATGAGTTCAAACTCTTTCTTGGATTTTTATTCCATTCGTGGAATCAACATGCCAACCTAGATCTTGACACAAATGAAGTTGTAGTGTTCTTCATTTATTACCAAGAACTTAGGACTCTACCTCCTAATTCTTAAAGACTCTCTAAATTAAACTACTTCAATGTCCTTAGGATCATATATCATTATAGCTTGGTGGTTGGACCCACCATTAGTGAGATTGAAGGGAAACTTGGTTGATTGTTGGAAAGAAATGGCTATAATGCTAAAAAATGCTTAAGACATGTGATAAAAGAAGAAGAAAAATAGTAAATTCCAACAAGTGGAATTTAAAAATGGCTAAAAAAAACTAACTAAAAACATGCTAATTACTATAAAGAGTAAGTGGGGCTTAAGGGAGGTACACCCCTTTGCCAAAAAAGGAAAGCCAGAAATAAGGTTCCAAACCTTACCCACGTTGCACTTTCTAGCTACATCGACATTGGGTGTAGTAGGGGGAAAGAAGAGGGGTGAGATTATGGAGGTCTCACATCTTCCTAACCAACATTGGTAAAGGGGAGTGTTTAAAACCAAAGTGAAAACTTTGGTTTTCCACTAGAAAATAAGCTTAGTAGGTTGCTAATTTTCTTAGCTAGGAAATAGGAATGGGGGTTTGGTTGTGGAAACCATCAATGTTGAAAAACTAGAAAAATTTTGGTAGCCAAGGGGGTGAATTATATTAATGCTAGCCTTGGGCTTTAAAATTCATAGTAGGTGTTGTGAAAATCTAAAACCCAAAGGCCTACAAATTTCACACTAAAGTTTCTGTTGCAAGATTATAAGTGGCAGCGTTGATTGTTGAGAGGGTTTCAAAGGTTTCTTTGCTACAAAAATTGAATATTTTCATATGACTCGCAACATTGGCAATGGGCTAAATAGATTTTGACAAAGAAACTAAGTGGAGATCCTCCTTCTAGCACTAGAAAACTATTGCAATCAAAAAATTTGATCACTTGAAAATCAAAAGTTTTGGTGTAGCAACCTCAAACCTGAATCCCCAAGGCCTCCAAAAAATGAAATCTGAGGTACCTTGGACGGTCTCACAAATCACCTAGGGACTTACAAAATGCAAAATGAATAATGTGAAAAGAAGAATGCCGACCTAAAAACCAAAAAGAAAATACAAATTATACATAAAACTAAAACTTTAAAACTATATTTAAAAATAAAGAATAAGTTCAAGGGATGTGTACATAAAAATCATCCATGGAAGAGTAAAAGGGGTTCACTTTGATGGGGGTTCAAGGTCCATTCAAGCAGATGCAATCAACTCCATGATCTAGATGTCCTACCACTCCTAATGCTATCAAACCTTCTCTACTAGGAGGGTTGAGAAGTATGATGGATTTGACTACCCAAGTGCACTACACTAGGAGCTGAGAATCCTAGGAGTGTAGCATGAACACCAAAATCTCACAAATCCTAAAGGGAATAACGAGTGTTGCAAGGCCATAGGGTTTCCATGCTTGGGTTCAAGAGATTTCAAGTCTATAAGATTGCAAGAGCTCTTGAGTGCTTAAAAATTCCTGACCAAGAGTGTGGTTGACAAAAAATGTGTAACCTATAAATGGTGTTAGAGGCTTATTTTTATAGGTTTTGAATCGTGGATTAGGCTGAAAAATGGTTGTAATTTGGCTAATAGATTGGCTGCAAATTGCTGCAAATTTTTGCCATGTACAGTTAATATGGGTACCCAATTTGGGGGGTTACTATTTATGGAAAGTTCCAAACCCCCATGGCCATTCCTTTTTCTATAAATAGCAACAAGGATACACCATATATGCTAGAGGCAGATCTTCTATGCTAGGCCATCTACCATCCTCGCTAGAGTTCATGGGCAATGTTGTAGTGCATGGAATGTTGAAATCTAGTACATGTCACTTCTACACTAGGGACATGCAATCTCCATGCTAGGCATGTAGTCTCCACACTAGGGGTGAAGTTTCCACATTGAACATGGATGCCACTATACCCTTCCACACTGAGGTATATCCTTCCACGCTAGGAGTAGGTGATCCACACTCTTCCATGACATGGGTAGGTGAGATCTACCCCCTTATAGGTGTTTCTAGCATAGAAAAATGTATACTTCCCATAAAACTCATCAAATTTCCATTTTTGACATCTAAAAAGGCATTTTTGACCCCTCACCCTCACCCCAAAAGCCCAAATATAGACAATACATGACTTTTTCCACTTGGAGGATGAGCCTTTGACCACTTATGAGGTATTTTTTCAACCCCAAAAGTATGAAATATGTGAGACTACCCCTTATGGATTACAATCTTCACATTTACAATGAAGTTTTACCTCAAGTTTCATTGGGTGAAAGCTACATAATGAATGGTTATAACATGCAAATGTTGGTGGTGTTTCACCATTTTGTTTTACTTGAGGATAAGTTTTTAGTCAATTGTGAGGATATGATGAAACATTAGATAAGGTAACTACATTGATGCATGCCCATCAATGCATCTCAAGATGCGTTGATACATGTGTATCAATGCTAATCCAATTATTACCTATATAAGTATTCATATGTACTACATTTATGATATCATTTGGTTGATATCTTAGCTAAACTCTTGTAGTTTTTTTTCATAAAACTTCATAAAATTTTTCTCTAAGTGCCCATAGCATGAATCAAATTGATTGTATGAAATTCTATTCAAGTGAAATATGTACCTAGACATAATTGTATGAAGGGGAATAAAATCGAAATTTCTTTCATCCATTATAGAACTTGGATTAGTGTAACTTCACTTTCCAACATTTACTTTAATTACAGTTTACCTTCTTATCATGAATATATTCTAATTGGTAATTAACATGAGTATAACCACTTCAAGCATAATATATTAATGCTTGCTAATCCAATGAGTGGATACTTGGTACACCCATCAGTAAAGACATAGTAACCCAACAGCATTAATATATGTCCAAGATGTATACGAAAGGTAGGAATTGATGCTCTACATTTAGGATATTTTACTTAAGTAATTAGTTAATTTAAATAATGAAACCTTCCATTATTTAATTATTTTTTAGATAAATAAAACTATAAAAATTATTCTTATAACTCAATCACACTTGACCATACAAACGAGTTAACACAAGGATTAGAAAGACAATAACTAGTAATCATATCTTTCACCATCTAAGAATATAGGTCACTTAGGTAAAATGTAGCCTACAAAATTCAATTGGATCACATGTATATGCTATTGATTCATATGTTTTGGTATAGGGAATACCCACTACTCATTATTGATGATTGTACCCATGGTAGAGGATTATAAGCCTAATGAGAGTCGATTATAGTTGTTTGAGACATGTAGGATTATGATTTATACATAGGATCGTAAACATATGATATTCAACTTAATAGTAGTGAGAAGAAGCATGGATAGAAGTACTAATTAGAGATATAGGATGTCATACATAGTATCCATATGGATCTAGTTGTTGAAACAAATATTATTTCCTTGGTGGTTGCATCTTCCATTATTATGATTATTATCACTAAGGTTGGTATCTCTTCTATGGTTGAGGATAAGCCTTAATAGATAATATTAATGTTGATAAGACTATCTATAATTACCTTGTAAGATAATATTCTAGGCATTTACTTTTTAAAATATTTTAGATTAAGTACATATGACCAAGACTCTTGTAAATAGGTCATAATAGGACAACATCCAACGTGATGTTAGTATTAGCACATATATTACACCCATTCTCATTTTTAGAACTTGAGGTTATAACCCCTTACACTAGAGTAACTTTTTCCTTATTCTTGTAATTTTCATGTTCATTATCCCTTTTCTTTTTCTCACCAATGTTCCTGATGAATGTCTGTTTAGTTTTCTCTTCTAGTATCTTGAATATTGTTGTAAACTTTTCATCCATAAAGTCTCATAATTTTTCTACCTTGGTTGCAATATCATTTATTTATTTCTATATAATTAGAGTTTCTCATTGAATCATGTCTTCCATAGTTTCCTCTTTTTGTGTCTTATAGATTCTCACATCTTTTTATATTTTGTTTTTGTTTTTTATTTTAGAGTAAGATCTCTATTGTACTTGTTATGCCTTCTTTGGCTTTTTCTACATAAGTCAAGGTCCTAGGTACATTCTATGGCTTTTTAACAATAAATCCATCTTCAGCAATCCAAATTTGACGCCATGCATCATTTTAAACATAGTTTCTAGACCTCTATCTTTGACTTGCTAGAAATGACATTTTTCACCATCAGTAATGTCATATTGGCTTTTCATTTTGTGGCTTCTAGTTTGGATGTCCAATTTCAACTCTAGCATTGACTTTTTCTCTAGCTTTTGATGTCTAATGTCAATTCCACTTTTGATGTCTAGCATCATATCTAATTTTTGTAACATATTAGCTCTTCATTATCTATCATCAATCCTACATTTGATATTTGATGTCAATCCTTGTATCAAATTTTCTATACATAAATTCTCCAATAGAGAACCTTCTAGAAGATTCTATAAACCCTAATGCATTATTTCTACATGATCTATAAGGCATTTTCAACTTATAAATAGGATGATATCCCTAAATAAAAATGGATTTGCATCTATTATCGTATGATTAACTTTTTGAGACTTTCTTATTATTCCTAGCTATCTCTACTACTCAGCGTAGTTAGAATTACTTGTGATTGGTGATTTTGAAAAAATTTTCCAAAGAGTTTACCTCTCCACAAAATAACTATTTCCTTTTTCCCTCTTATTTTCCTATTAATGTATTATATCCCCTTCATGTTGTCCTCTTAGCACATGAAGAATCACTCAGAATCATGTTAATGCACCAATCTGATCTATCCCTCTACTTCAACAATTGCTTAATTTACTATTGTTCCCATTAAATTTGCATCAAGTGCATGCATCAGAGAAGAAACATGATAACATAACTCCTTGTAAAACACTTCTGATCCCTAGTACATTTCTTAAAATATCTTTAGAAAGTTCATATATTTCTTATTTTCTTTTGTAATCTAGATATATCCCTTTTCAGTTGTTAGCTTCTGGGTTTTATCTAGATTTATTTTAGATCTACTTCTAGCATCTACCTTTTGGGTTCAACTTTTTCTGGATCCATCATGCTCCAAAAGTTCTTCTACTACCATCCACAAGCACATTCATTTATCTTTTTCACACTACATAGTGCTGTATTTCATTTTTTTTCTTTGCATCATATGTATTTTTCTATTCATCTCTTATTGCCCATTTCATGCACATACTTTCTCTTTTTCTTTTAATTTACTAATGTTTGGAGAAAATAATTGGCTTAGATTATCAGATTTTTTCATGATATTTAAGTTCCCTTTTAATTTAAAGGAGATTAATTGAAAATTTAGTCTTCATATACTATTTAGTAATCACAAGATTTCCTAGCTTGATTTCATGTTAGGTTATGTCAATTCTTTTTAATATGATGATTCCTACCATAACATCTTTTTGATGCTAGAAAGAGAACCTTTGCAAAACTAAGCATTATTTCTAGGATTCGCTTTGCAAAACTAACATATTTTAGTTTTCACATTTTTTCTACACTCCAAGTGTTATTGACATGTATGTTAATACACTAATGTCACATCATTTATTTACAACCTTAATATCATTACTGGATTTTTCTCTATTCAACTCTTGCTTATGTGTTGTGTTAAAACATAAACATTGCATTCTTTTTCTATGATTTTAATGTTCCCTTTAAAATCAAAGCCTTTCATCTTTTGTTTCAAATGTGAACCTATTTGTAGGAATGAACTAATCCAATGGTAATAGTCCTGTGAAGTCACATCATTTCTACTATTATTGCTATGGCATCATCATCTACCTCTAGTTTCTCTGAGGTCCAAAAGTTGATGAATCTAAGGAGGAATCAAGGAATTTTAAGAAGACTACACCTTAAGGAGTACAAAATATCTAGTGCCAAATGGAAGCTAGGCCATATTCTAACACTAGAGATGTTTAAGCTCATAAATATAAGTGTACAAATTAGCTACCATCCTTTTTTCCAATCCAAATTTTCCAATTGAACTAGATGATGAGGAAGCTAAGGAGATAGCATAATTTATCATGTAGTAAGAGAAGATGTAGGAGTAAGTTCTCCTATAAATCAAAGAAACTAGGATGAAAAATATCCTAGATCAGTCTCTTACTCCACACATTACTCGTAGAGGAAGAAGAGGAAGTGTTACTTTTGATTCTAACATCCATCTAACAAATGAAGATGAAGAGAAAACAATAGGGGAGCTTGGTAAAAGTAACACTCTCTCACCACATTCATAATATTAGCATCTCAACTACTTAGAGGACTACACCTAGATTTTCTCCACTTGCTACTAAACCTTTTATCCTTTCCACAATCTCTATTTCACCATACCAGTTGTTTCCACCCAACAATGTCAATAATCCACACTCCATTACTTAATCTATTGTTTCATATTTTTGAACTACTCACTCTATCCCTCAACCACAACCTACAATACCACCCTTTTTTCACTCTTTGATCCTGCTTCATAGTTATTAAGCATTTTTCAAGCTACTAACATATTCTCCTTTCCCATATACCCATCCAATCTAGTTTCCTTGAATATAACTACTCCTACATCCTTTGAATCCATGACTTATATGTGTCCTTAGTTAACATCTTCACCTGCTACTACACTTTCATCTATCATTAAATCCCATAGAAGAAACCCACAACTACTTACATTACTTAATGATATGATGCTCCACATTCAAAATAATAAAGATAATATAGCAAACGTGCTCAACATGAAAGAAAATTATTCAATTTTCTTAAATAAGATCTTAAGTGATTCCATAAGCTCTGTAATCCCTTTTTCAATCATACCTAAGCAAGTTCTACTACCTACTTTTATTAAATATAAGGGTAAAATAGAAGACCACATGAATCATGTAATCACATTTAGGAATTAATGCATGCTTTTGGCTCCTTTATGCTAAGCTAGTTTTCAAACTCTCTTTCTAGAAAATATTTGGAATGGTATATGCCCCTAGCACATGGATCTATCACCTCCCAAGAGTAACTACTTGTATCCTTCATTAATCTTTTCAAGTTCAATGTGCCACAAATCACAAGCATGATGTCTTTCATTACCAGTAAGAAAGATCCCAAGGAGCCCATTGATAGATTCATTTCTTTGAACCTATACTCATTAATTATATTTTGAAGAGGATGGCTTACCCTAAGCCTCATTCTATAAATGATGCTTACCTAACCACCAAAAACATTGAACCAACTATTTAATGCAATGATGAGAAATTCATTTCAATCCTTAACAAGACTAATAAGGCCACTAAATAAGAGAATAAATCACCAACTTCAATGAGTGTTTCTTCTTTTTCTAAGGGATAAAACAATGCTCTCTCAAATACTTCCTCTTTCACTCAACAACCTAGACCTCAAAGGAGTAGACACCAACATACCAAGATACTTATGAGGCACTCTCTACTTTTGAATAATCTTCTTAGATATGGTCATCTTAAAGAAGAAGTAGGTTTCTGATTAAGAAAAATCATTCTATTGTCACATTTAATTGATAGCTATGTATACTTCTTAATGACAAGAAATTGATCATGAGATGTCTAAGTAGTATGACTATTGGAAATACTTCTACTATTATGAGATTATTGAACATAACATAGATAAGTGTAGGGATCTAAAGAATAACATCTAGGATCTTATTGATAAGGGCAAGATAGTGGTGGAAAGTGATCCATTCACTCTACATTCAGATAACTAATAGCTTGAGGCATTTTAAAATCCCATCTAAGCTATAGGTACAATTTTAGCTTTCAAGCTTGAATACAAAGCTCCTAAGTTTCCACCTAAAAAGCCCTACATTATCTATTATTTTGATAACAAATAGACCATGTAGTCATCACTACAACATTAAAAACCTTATTTGATATATTACTCCAACTATATTACTACATCATCACCTCAAATCATTCTTCTCCATGCCCTTATTACATTCATGCTACCAACTCCCATCATACCACTCCAACTCAACTTATGCATCCATCCACTTCTCACTTTGTTCCATCTCATGCTAAACCTTGGAAAATTCCTGCATCCACTACATTCCAAAAAATTTTCAATTTTTTTACATCATCTCATGTAAAATTCTTTACCTAAAGTCAATAAACTAATGAGTTTCATTCAACTAAATAAAAGGAAAAGACCACTGATATACCAAAGCAATCTTCTAAGATAATAATAATAAAAAAGGTTTCCTTTCAACAATAGTAGACCACTTTTTGAAGTAGTCTTCCACCTTCTTCCATTCTTATACTATTAATTACAATAGCACCTACTCCACAAGCATCTTAGCCTATGGACAATCAGGTCTTATAGCAAATAACTATCATTATTCATTCTAAAGAAACCAACTTGTTCTTGTATGATCTCAGAACAACCTCAAAAGAACATTGTGCTATACTATATGATGTTCATAAGAGAATCATGGTCCCAAGTAACATTCCTAATCAAACAAAAGCTATATCTTCCTTACTTCAAGTCCCTTATTATGGATAAGAGAGTCTAAACTTCCATAGTAAGAACATCAAGAATTATTTGAAGATGGAAGATATTTGTGAGCTATCTCTCTACATCATAATCAAGGTATCTTTAGAATCTTTAGTTATATTGATACATGTTGATGATAGGGCTAAATCAAATGTGATTACATGAGCTATTGTCAACCATATTGATCTTCATGATCATGTAGTTTTCAATGAAACTTGTACTAACCTTATTTTGTTTAACAGTACATAAGTAGAAGTTATAGCTTACATTAGATTACCTTTTATGGCATGCGATCACCTATAATCTGAGGCTAATTTTATGATGATACATGAATTTTTTAGTGTCAACAATATACTAGGATGACCTTGGCTAGCTTAACATTGAGCTATATCTTCTTCCATACACTAGGAGATATACATACATGGTCACAGCTATGAGATAATAATCTATGTAGATAAATTAATCCTAACCATTTCTCATGTAGAACAACATGCCCAATCTTATTATCTTAGTGATAAACTAGCTTATATTAAACTTGAACCTGTAGGCAAGCCTACAATCCCTTACTCTCCTAAAAATTCTAATGTTATTACAAATTTAATAGACTTAGGTAACAAGTCTACTTTTGACATCAACTTTGTTAACTTTGGCTTTGGATAACTAAACATATCCTCACCTAAGACAAATGATTCTCTTTATCCCTCTTATTCAACTACTTGGAAGTTTATTATAAATATGATAACCTTAGATGCATAAGTTCTTTCCTACTTCTTGTATTCCACTAAGTGATAGATATATACTAGCACCTATTAGGATTTCCTTAAACTACTTTTTTACTATTTACTATTATTAGGCAATGATGGTTAGTAAACAAGATTAACATTTTTTTGACTATTTAAGCCTTCTCTTAATCACTTATTATTAGTAGGTAAATTTAAGTGATAAGTGTTTATCAACTTTGGTGTGTCATGTTAATATTAACTATCAATTACGAAAAGATGGATAACTCAAAAATGACGTAAAAAGACTTTAGTTTCATAAACTTTTGTACAACCAATGCACATCATAACTTTTTATATGGTTCCTTATTCTAACGTCAAACACACTTGATGTTTTACAAAAATATTTGCATTAGACATAAATGATTCAAAAACAATATAAAATAATACTCAATGGCCTTATTCATCCTCAGCAACTTCCTTCTTTGGCTCTTCATTAATCTACATTGGAGTAGGCCCTTATGCTAGTCTCTAGCTATTTTCCTAAGGGTCTACACATAAAAGTCAAGACAAACATATTATTTTTATTTTATTTTATAATTTAGATGAAATTAAATAAAATGAATGCCTATAGTTTTAAATCTTACCTTGTGTTTCTTTGTAGATCTCTAGTATTCATTATTCTATCTCCTCTAAGCTCAAGTTGGTTGCATCTAATTTTTCAAATGCTAAACTTATAGTCTTTGATAGAATGCTTACCCACTCTTACTTGTAAGTATTCAATTCTTCTAGGGTGATATCATCATCTTCTCCTTTTGCTGCAAGTTTCTTCTTAGGACCTCTCTGTTCCTCCTCCAATGTGATAATCATGACATTCTTTGCAAACTCTTCAAACAACTATTCTAGCTTAGTATAATTCATTAATAGACTTCTTATTTCATTATCTACCTACAATATTTTATTTTCCTTTAACAATCTATGGTACTATTTTTTGTACCATCGCTTATTAATTTATGCTTCCTTCACCAACTCTCTCATGTTATTACTAAGTTCCTTAGACTAATCATAGAGCACATCATCATCAAGGATAATCACTTCCTTCATCAATTCCCTTTGAAACTCCATAGCTTTATTCCTTTCTTTCCAATATGCATAAGGAGGCAGGTTGTGTCTAACCATGTTACTACCTTTGATTTCTGCTTCCAAAAACTCCACCTATTTAGAGAGCATCTTTATTTGTCACTTATGCTCTTTTTTATTCTTTCATGCTTACTCCAATGAATCTTGGAGAATGGCATTGGTATTGGATTGTTTTATGACCAATACTTACATATCCTTAACATAGTTAAAAGTAGTACTTATTTTATCAGTAGCAATCTTCTCCACAACTACATCTACAATTATTATTATATCATGAAATGTAACCTCATCATTATCTAACTTTATGTTTATTTTTGAATGAAAAACAAAAGAATGTTAAATTCTCTATCTTTAATAATGAATATTATTCTATAGTAAGAATGTCCCTAACTTACTTTTTTCCAAAGACATTAGTTTAAACTTTGTCTCCATATCCTCTACCAAGCCTTTCAACATCATCTACTTGTCTTTTATGTAAGCCTAGTTTTTCCTTTTCATCTCTAGAAAAGAGAGTAAAATGGTCAAGTCTTTGTAATGTTAATATAATTAACATGAAAAATTTCGATGCAATATCATTAACACTTATCATATGACATGGAAACCTTGGAATTTTTTGCCTCCTTAATCTACTTGCAAGCCTTTTCATCCCTCAAAACTAGTTTGCTCAGTGGTGGAATAACTTCTACAAAAGGTAGAGGAGAGATCTCAAAATCTAGAAGATGGTTCCTTCCTCTATCCCCCTCACCCTCTTTTTCTTCTTAACCTATTTCATTAAGATTTAAATTGAATATATTAGAAAAATACATACTTTCTCCATTCCCTTCATTTTAGTTTGAATAAAATAAATCATATAAGAAATCTCTCTCTTCTTGACTTGTATCTTTCTTTTTACCTTCAAAAATGGAAGAAAGATTGGAACATCACGTTTTTGCTCTTCTATCTTGAGCAACTTTTGCAAGAAAAAATAGCTAAGTGTTAGCATCACATCATTTTCTAGTGATACTTCATTAATGACACTTAGTGCAAGAATTACAAAAGCTTATAAACGTATTTATTTAATTACACCTCCAATTACTTCTAGGAGATTTTGACTTTTAGAGTCTTGGAGAAGATTTGCTTCTTATAAGGAGATTTCCTCTTTCTCAATGTCCATTCTTTTTTCATAGTTTGAAAGGTACTCTCCAAAATCCCCTCCTTCACTACTTTTGCATCACAACTTATTTTCTTTCATGGTTCCTCAATGCGATTAGACACTGAGAACTTAACCTCTTTGATGTTTGATGCCAACATCAAAGGACCACCACCTTTGATGCTATACGCTAATATTAGACCTTCCAAGTGTTGTCAAAATGGAGGTTTGAAGTTTTCCTCTAAAGCAATGTCAACTTACTTCTCTGCCCCATGGACAAATAATATTGCCACTACCTTTGTTAGCTCATAATAGAATTCAAATTGACCTTCTTGTTCACCATCTTTCTTTTATCTTTTTTGTCCTTCTAGAATAACTTTACCATCTCTTCCACTATTCCTTAATCAATTACTAGTGCTCAATTAACTACCCTCCCTTACATTATTGTTTCATATAACATGTAAAATCACCTAGGAGCCAGCTCCCATTTCTAACCTATCTTATTGCAAAAAAGTCTTTCAATAAATAAAGAAACAATTTTTTCAAGTTTTCATTTCTTCCTTTGTGAATGTTAATGATGTTCCTCTTCTCTAACCCAACCCATTTTTCCATGACTACTAGTTCTATTGAATCCAACTTAGAACTATCAATCTTTATTTTTCTTTTTAGAAATCCTAACCAATACCTTAGTGTAGCCAAATCCCAAGTGATGATCACTTACTTCTAGTCTACATGCACAATAAAAAATTCTTTCACTATTGAATAACTCTTGATCAAACCTACACATTCTGCCATACTAGGGTAGGCATGCCTTAAGTGTAGAGCATACAAAATTCTAATCCTATAAAATTTTTGAAAATATCTTACCCCTTCTTCCTCCAATAGATACTTTTGAGCACTTTGTGTCTTGCTGGTGAATCTTACCTCAAACATTTCTACTACTCTTGTGACACTAATAAACTTAGCATCATCAATGTTTATTTGAGTTGTAATTAAGCATAAATAACCATTAGCTAATTTCATCTTCTATCAAACTTCTAAAAATAATAAAAATACATAAAAATTAATTAACTTTTACTTATCCTTTGGCCTCAGGATGATTCTTGACCCCTTTGCCAACTATATATTCTCTCTATGGACTTCATTCCATAATGGATGAAGCCACCCTTAATTATTGTACTCATTCTATAACTTCTATAGTCTCAACCCCTTATTCAAGACATCAAAATGGGACATCACCTAAGATCTCCAATTCCAATGTTGATAGAGATTTCATAGCAAGTTCTATAGGAATGTCAAATGGTCAGGACTTTTCACATTTGGATAATTGAGTCTACATAACAAGCTTTAAGGTTATTTCTTTTAGGTAATAAAAGGTTAAATTTTCCTAACTCTTGAACATATTACTCACCTCTTCACAAAAATATAAGATCCTAGTGTATTGGACATTGCCCTAGAAATCTGTATTTCCAGCAACAATAGCTATTGGTACTAAATTGCTAATACTCTCTTCACTTCCACAATTTATCCAAGAATTTTTGATATACTAGGATATCCTCGGAGAAATCTTCAATATCTAAGCATAGCTCAAAATTATCTCTATGAGCTCAATAAAGAATCCTTGAAGGATTGTATCCAAAGCTCATAGAATCACTTCTTTGCCAAACCTAGTCTAAATCACCATGTGAAAGTGAATGATGTAGAACCTTAGGAGTTCTGCAACTCCCTTCATTACCCATAGTTTGGACAACACTAGCATGTTATCATCAAAAAGAGACTTGCCAAGATTTAAACCTATCTTCCTATGCTTATTCTCTAAGATGCTTCTTTCATCAATAAGGAAGAAGTACATAGACTTGATTACAAGGATCCTAGATGCTGTAACATCAAAAAAATAGTTCCATGTCAAAATATTGACTAAATGTTAAAACATCTTTAGGTCACATCAATCTCACATAGAAACTTTATTGAGTTTTCTAAGTGATGTGTCAACTTCTGACCTGAAAACATGACACCTTATGTTAAAAACATAACTTTAAATTAAGATGTTACTCTTAGTTTCAAGGTGTTTGATAAAAGCATCTACATTAGACTTCTCTTTCTCTTTATTACATACAATAGTTTTACATTTTCATGTTGATGTAAATCAACATGAGGCATTAAAATTAAGATCATGTGCTTGGAAAAAACATATATAACTTTGATGTTATACATTATCCCCTTTCGATATAGGATGTCACTTTATTCTTATGTGGTGTTTGATAAAAATGTCAGATCTTTGAAATTCTAGGTTAGAAAGAAGTTTTAATGTATGAGATCATCCTATTTCCTTGATAGTTAAGTGCTTGGTGAAAGTGCTCTCATAATAAAACCTTGTGTCATATTCTTCTTAAAGACAAACCCCCAAAAATCATGCTTTCCTATTTTTGCAAAAATTATTGGATATTTTTGAATGAAAACAATGATTTTGCTTCATTTTTACTAATGTTATCCTATGCATCAAACATATTCAACTTATAATAATATAAAAACTACTAGATTTCTTATCCTAACTACACTACTACTTGATACTTTAGAGTAGTAACTAAACTTTACTATAAAAATTTACTAAAAAACCTAGATTTTGATGCATTTTTGATACATCATCAAGATAAACTAGAAAATCAACACATGTATTTGATTTCTGGGGGAAAATCTAAAAATTCTAACAAATCCTCAAAAACTCAAGCTATGTAATAAGATTCTTGATTCCCATAATAAAATCGAATCAAAAGCTTTAAATCTAAGCTTGAAAATTACTCTAAGCTATTACACAATGTTAAATCTAAGTCTAGCACTACATCTAGCTAGCAAATCTTCTTTAAAAATTTAAGCATAGTCATAGTGGTAGAAAATTATAACAATAGTAAAACTTACCAAAAATTCCTAATAGGGTTTGGATAACTTACATCTAAGCTTTACAATGGAGTGATTAGAACTAATGTAATCCCTTGCTACTAGTGGATACATCCTTGGTTCCTTTCTTGCTCTTATTGCTACTTGTCATGTTATTCTTTAGACATTTATCTTATTGTCACTTTCACTTGCTCATGCATCAACTCTTCAGTGCTCTTGATGCAAATGAAAGCTTTCTTATCTAACTTTTTCTTTGTCATTACTTTTATAGCTTATAAATTCTGCACACTATAGGACTTTTGACATTTACTATCTTTTCACATCACTTACCTTAAATTTTAATATTCTTTTGAATGGAAATTCTAACCTCTTAATTCAATCCTAGGTGAACATGGCTACCTATCCAAAGTCTCTACTTCAATCTCTAATCTTAAGTCACCCTACAAGCTAGATACATAGGACTCTAGATCCCTCTTTGCTTAACTTAAGATCAAATCTAGTTTCTCTTGTATCCTTTTTAGACATTATAGAGGATGAACTCCTACCTTAGTCAAACCTCTCTTTCCTTGATCAAGAGCCTCTTCTAACAAATTATCAATTGATCTATGTTCCAATACTAAGTCATAAGGATGAATAAAAGACTCTTCAACTTAGTTCTCTTCTTTTTCAAGATCTTTAGGAGTCCATCCTAACTACCTTACAAATGCATGCAATTACTTTCTCTTGGGGATACAATGACATGCTCAGCTTAGATCCAAAGCTAGTTCAACACAATGTTATATTGGAAGAATATTCCCAATCTATCAAGAAAAATATTAGAAAAATTTATCCTACTATAGCTCTTTCTATAAAAGAAAAGATTACTAAACTTTACAAAGTTGGATTCATTCATCCTATTAACTATTCTAATTGGGTCTCTAACATGGTTATCATTTCTAAAAAGAATTGTAGCATTCGCATATGCATTAACTTTCAAGATCTTAACAAGGTTACTCTTAAGAATGACTTTCCTTAATCTAACATTTATTAGCTCATCAATTGTACAATTGGTCATGCTCGTTTATCCTTCATGAATGGATTTTCTAGTTACAATCAAATCCAAATAAGTCTAGAGCACCAAAAATATACCACATTCATGACTCCTTGGGGAATATTTTGCTACACTAAAATGTTCTTTGGACTCAATAACATTGGATCTACTTATCAACTAGCTATGACTTTCATCTTCAACAATAAGATGTTCAAAATAGTTAATGCTTATGTTGACAATTTGACCATTAAGTTTACCTTAGTAACTAATCATGATTCTTAGATAGATCAAGTTCAAACTTGTTGTGATAATTTTAACCTATGTCTTAATCCCAAAAAAAATCATTTTTGGCATCCTCATAGGTAAGATGTTATGTTACCTTGTTTCTCAATATGGTATAGCTATTGATCCTAACAAGGTTAAGGCTATTATAAATCTTACACCTCCTAAAATTATTTAAAATATGTGTATTCTACAAGGTCATCTTCAATCAATTTGCCACTTCATTTTTAATTTCACTAATCATCTACAGTCCTTAACCCATTTGCTTCATAAACCTACTTCTTTCATCTAATATGAGGAGTGCCAAAAGTCCTTTGATTCCATCAAAGGAACCTTGACCACTCTTCTTGTTCTTCAGCCACCACAATTCAACAAACCATTTTACCTCTACCTCTCCAAATCTAATCATTCCATATCCATCATGCTCTCTCAAAGGTAAGAAGATGGAGTTGAACTTCCTTTTTACTACATATCTCATTCTTTCTCATACTATGAGACTAGGTAATCTAATATTGAAAAGTCTTGTCTAAGTCTTGTCTTCATCCTTAAAAAAAAGTGGAGACACTATCTTCTCAATGCTAAGATCTTTTTTATTTGCAAAGAAAACATCATTAAAGTCACTAATAAAAACCCTTTCAACAACCATTTCTTAGCTTGTTGGAAGACTTTTCTTATTAAGTTTGATCTTCATTTTTTATCTTAACACTCAATCAAAGGTCAAGCTCTAGATGATCTTATCTCTTCCTCTGAAATAACCAATGTTATTCATAGCTTACACATTGATGCTAAGGATTTGAATCATGTCCTTTATTTCAATGAAGCATACACTTCCTTCAAATATAGTACATCATGTATCATTATCCTTTATACAAAACAAGTTCTTTATCAAGCTTACAAACTTGATTTTTCTTACACTAACATAGCTGAATATGAGACTCTAATACAAGATCCCTTGCTAGCTTCACAAAATCAAGTAAAAACTATTACTATTTAGGGTTACTCTCACCTCATCATAAATTAAGTTAATGATCACTATGATTACAAGGCTTCTCACTTAGTTCATAATCAAAAATGGCTAAGAAACTTATTTTTTCTTTTTCTACTCATACTTTCATCCATATCTCACATTACAAAAAAATGCTAGCCAATGCATTGCCAACCATTGCAATCCATGGCATCAGTTTTCTTAACATATGTCATGTAATCTCCAAAAAATTAGTAAGTGCTATCAATATAGAAGATGATGATAATTAGCAATCCATTGATCTTCTTCATTTTCTTACTACTAGAAAAACTCTTAGTCATCTCACATCTACTCAAAAATATGCTTTGCACAAACATAGATAACATTTCTAATTAGTGAATCTTGATATCCTTTGTCGAGTTTCTTCTATAGGTGTTCTTCTACGTTATCTTAGTCCTACAAAGTCTAAGATAGTCATTGATCAAGTTCACTTAAGAGTTTATGATGGATACTTAGGATCACACTTCCTAACTAATTGCATATTTTCTTTGGACTATTGATGGCCAGCCTTAGCTAAAGATGCTTATCAACTAATCAAGATATGTGATCCTTGTCAAAGGCATGGTGCTTTCTTATTTGTGTTCCTTCATAGGGGCTTAACATATCTCATATTACATGACTCTTTAAAAAATGAGGTATAGATCTAATTGGTGCTATTAACCCTCGTTCATCTACTAGGTAACAATTTATTCTAACTACTATGTAATACTTCACTTGGTGGGTAGAAGTTGTTCCATTACATTCCACTAAGTTCCACTTCATCTATCATTTTATCCTTGACCATATAATAACTTGCTCCAATCTAAATTGTAACTAACAATAAATGTTAGTTCAAAAGTAAGGAGGTAGTTGATATCTATTTCATATACCTCATCACCTAATACTTTTCATCACCATACTACCCTTAATCTAATGGTCAAGTCAAGTTCACTAATAAAACTCTCATTTACTTTCTTTGTATCATGGTTGATAAAACCCAATGCAATTGACACATATAGCTATAATATGCCCTCTAGATTTATCATAACACATTCTATACACCTATGGTTTGGACTCTATCCTTTCTAAATTATTACTCTAAGGCAATCTTACCAATTGAGCTCCATATCCCATCTCTCTGTGTTGCTTTTCATAATTGGTATTCATATTAGAATAACAATAGCATGAAATGCATTGACTTAGATCTTCTTAAAGAACACTGGCAAGCTATACTTCAACAACTATATGAATATCAACTAGATATTTAATGTTGTCACTCCAAACATGTCAAAATTAGAGATATTCACAAAGGTGATCTAGTTCTCTTCCATTTTACAAATTCTAGAGATACAAAGTTCTCTTCTAATTAGCAGGATTCTTTCCTAGTAGTTCAATCTCTACAAATTGTACCTAAATTTTGTATGATCTAGAAGAACATTAGTTTCTAGATCCTATCAACAGAAGCTATCTAAAGCACTACTACATGTAGTGAACTATAGCATTGAACCTACTGATTGTTCAAGACCAAACAAGTGTTTTTCTGACAATAATTTGCTTTTATTAGGCCTTTCTACTATGATGAGATGCATACTACATAAAGATAATAGGTTTGCTTTAAACCTTATTTTACTTATACTATTTTACATCTATAACTTCCTCTCTATCTCATATTCTACTATTTCTCTAGCTATTTTCTTCATATTTCCCTATGCTATCTATCTCATTCTACTCTATGAGCTCAACACAACTAGTAAGATTTTTGAGTAACTAAATATATCATTACTTTAGGTGAGGGTGTGATTGATCATATTATTAAGTGGAATAGGGAGGAATTACTTCAATTGTATATATTACATCCTTTCTGATCATATAATGTGTATGATTTGGCCATGCCCCATTATTGAAACATAGCATCATCCTCATGATAGATGTATGGGTGATATCCTCTTTTCTCCTCCTACTTTTTGGCTCTTTATTTTCATATGCTACAAATTCTATTCATCTATATTCTATTTCTCTCTTTTTTCTTTCATCCTCTCTCCTCATATATTTTCATTTCACTCTATATTCAACATTAGTGAGGCTAAATAAGTATCTCTTCCCTAACACATTAAGAAAGTATCAATTGTAGAGTGATGTAAAGAGCATGAAATATGCATATAAGTGAGGTAAGGAAGAGGATGGCTTTAGGGATCTAGCCATGTGCCACTTTTATAAAATAACACCCCTACCACTAGTGTATTGCCAATGTCTCTAACATGCTTTTCCTTATTCTTTATTTCTTTCTCTATCCCTTTCTCTTTTCATACTCATCATTGGTGAGGCCAAATGAGTGTCTCTTTTTTACTTCAATGAGGATGTAATTAAGAGAATTAAGTGGATTAGAAAGTTCTTTATCTCCATGTTTCTATGTGTGCTTTCTTACATCTAGCCACATCTCACTTTTATGGCATGGCACTTCATAGTAACTGTATTGGCGATCTCCTAGACTTTCTCTCCATTTATCTTGCTTTATTTAATTCTCTTATAGGTACCTACCATCTTTTATCTTATTTTGATAGATTCTTCTTTAACTTCTCAATAGTATCCATCAAGAGGCAGTAATGATGTACCCACCTTGGTTTTTTTGCATAAGTTAGGGTCCTAGGTACATTCTGTGGCTTTTTAATAATAAAGATATCTTTAATACTAGATTTGATGTCCTGCATCATCTATAATGTAGTTTCTAAATTTCTTTCTTTGGCTTATAAGAAATGATGTTTCATACCATCAACAATTTGGATCTTCATTTTGCAGCTTCTAGTTTCAACATCCAACCTCAACTCTAGCATTAATTATGTCTCCATCTTTTGACATCCAATGTCAATTCTACGTTTGACATCCAACAACAAATCTCATTTTTACAACACATCAACTCTTCAACTTCTAGTATCAATCCTAAATTTGATGTCCATTATCAATCCTTACATCAAACTATCTACACATTAATTCTCCTATTTAGAACCTTTTAAAATCTTATAGAATATTTTGTATGTCTTAAGGCATCATTTCTACATTATCTATGAGGAATTTTTTATCTATAAATAGGAGGATACCCCTAAACAAAAAACGGTTGACATCTATTATCATTTGATTAACTTTTGGAGATTTTCTCATCATTCCTAGCTATCTCTTCTACTCAACACAATTAGCATTCCTTGTGACTGGTGATTTAGGAAACCTTTTCCAAAGACTCTACTTCTCCATAGAATGACTACTATCTTTTTCTCTACTCTTTTTGCTGCTAACACATTGTATACAATTCATGTTGTCCTCCTAATACATGGAGAACCACTCATAATTAGGTCAATGTATCAATCTGATCCATTTCTCTACTTCATCAACTATTGAATTTTCTATTCTTCCCATCATATCTGCACTACGTACATACATTGGAGAAGGAACAAGGTAACATAGTTTCTCATTAAATACCTTTGATCCCTAGTACATCTCTTAAAATATCTTTCATAGGTTCTTATTTTCCTTATTTTATTTTGTAATTTGGATCTACTCCTTCATTTTTTTGCTTCTAGGTTTTATCTAGATTTAATTGAAATCTATTTCTAGCATCTATCTCTTGGGTTTAGCTTTCTCTAGATCCATCATGCTCTAAATGCTTTTCTACCACCAACCGTAGGCATGCTCGTCTATCTTTTTTAGACTACATAGCACTCTATTTTATTTCACTCTACATCAAATGCATTTTCCTATTCATCTTTTATTGGATATTCCACATACATGCTTTCTCTTTTTCTTTTAATTCACTAACATTTGGTAAAAATGTTTGGCGTAAATTATTAGATTTTCTTACTATCTGTAAGTCCCCTTTCGATTTGAGGGAGATTAATTAAAAATTTAATCTTCTTGGAATATTTAGTAGTCATAATATTACCTAGCTTAATTTTGTGTTAGATTGTGTCAAATCTTGTTACTACAATAATTCCTACCACAACAGTACTCTTCAACTAAATCTCGTTTATGTAACTTTTCTTCTTCTTTTTCCACTTGATCCAATGACCATTGAATTTAAGAAGCTATCATTTTAAGCAATCTTCCTAGGGCATGTATGCTAAGGATTTCTCTCATTTTATTTCTTATCCCATCAATGATATTCCATAGTTCTTTCCTTTATGCAAATCTATCACTTGTGCATCTATGTAATAGTTAATAATATCTACCCATCATTGCATCAAGGGATTTATGTTTTCCTTGTTTCCATTCTTAGATTTATTTTCTCAAATTTAACACTCTTGAATAGTTTTTATACTTATTATTAAAGAGCTATAGCATAGTACTCCATCTTTTAATAGATTATGATTCTAAGAATCTATTCTAACTCTCTACCTCTTTAATAAATGTTCTAGAAAATAATTTTAATTTCTATCAATCAATTTCCATGTTTTGTAAATGTTATGGATTTGCATTATGTCCTCCTTTAAACTTGGAAATGTTATTCATATCAAGTCACTTCATGCAACTATTCTTTAGATATTTGGTTGATATGTACAATGCTTCTCTGATGTTGATCATGCTTTGAGTGGCTAATATGAGTTCTTCATAATCATTGGGTTAATAGTATTCTCTTCTCTCATGTCTTGGTTCCCTTTCACTATCTTCTTCATCATCAAGATATTTTCTATTGTTGGTGTGACTATCATGATTCCTTCTTCTCTCCTTATCATGATCCCTTAATCTTCTTTCTCCCCTATTAGAGTCTCTTGATGAGTGTAATGAAGAGGACAAAGAACCTGGTGATGAGTGGTGAGGTACCCCTACACTCAACCATACAAAACGAGTGTAGCATGCACGATCCGGTCGAACTTTGTAGATGGACTAGCTATGGCACCTAGATAGTTAGCCTTAGGTCACAGTTCGCTATCTTCCCACCTGGACTAGTATTGCATTTTTCACGTATGGTTTAGTCCAGATGACGTGTATGATGTGTTCCTAATTCTAACACTACTCCTAAAGGCAATGGAAAATAATATTTAACTAAGCTAAGCTAGGAGGAAAAGGGTAAGAAAATCTAATCTAGCCTAAGTGCGATGAGCAACCGATTCCTTGATTAACCATACACATCTTGGACTTCATGCATGACTACCACTGGGACTACCAAGCGTAGCTCCTAGGTACACCACTGGGATTACCAAGCACAGATCCCAAATACGCCACTGGGTTACCAAGCGTAGATCCTAGATACGCCACTAGGCTACCAAGTAGTCACACTTAAATGCTCGTAATCAAGTCGTACTCGTTCCGCGTTCTAGGAGTTTAAGGGTGAGAGAGAAAATAGTAAATAACATTAAATAAATAAACAAAAAAATAAATAAAAAGGTGAATGCTGCAATGATGAAGCAATCTCGATCTTTATTGCTGGTCATGTGCATGTCCAAGTACGGCACACTCGAATAAAGACACCGTACAATTACATTCACCACACTACGGGCAGACACGAGAAAAAATCTAACTCTAGAGGGATCAAACTACCAGAGCTTTGCTACTCTAAAATTGGGATCCTTCAACAAGGGAATGCTGCCTCTTATTTATAAACATTGTGGCAGACTGTGATATTGCATACGCGATATCATAGGGAAGTCGCGATATCGCGGGGGATGCGATATTGCAGCAAATGCAATATCGCGGCCTATGCGAATCGCGTCTCATCACCTGGAGAACAATGTTAGCTAGTTTTCTTTTTATGAATTATTAATTCATCTCTTCTAGATTTTTTGGAGGTCTTAGGCCTTAAATTCTTTGTAAGTCTATAATATGCCTCATATCTTCTAGAGGTCTTTGCAAAAACTAAATATAGTTTTGACTTTGTAGAATCTTCAGTATATAGAATGGATGAACAAGAATTGGATCTATGAGAATTATGAAACTTCTTATCTCTGTGTGATGTATCTTCCTTTTCTATAAGGATGACTGTTTGTGATGCTCATTTTCCTTTCTCTTATTCATATCTTGCCATCATGATAGCATATTTTCTAGCTTGAGCCTCTATTGGTTGGAATGGTTGTATCATATTCTTAGTAACTTGGTACCCTTCCTATACATGGCCAAGACTTGATCTAATTAGAGTCGATTGGAGCATAGATGATGCTAAAAAATATAGTGGTAAGAGAATCTTACCTTATAAGTCTATTCATATAAACTATTCTTTCTTATGCAAAATGAATATGAAATTAGGATAATCTGAATTAGTATGAGCATATGATATTCTTTTTTACATTGGTCTGCTACAATTGTTTCCATTATAATTTCTATCATTACATTCATTAAGGTTAATAGCATGTGAAGATTTCACTTGTGTAGAAGCCATTTTCAATCAATTAACATTGAAGTGTATATCTTTTAGAATTTATTTAAAGTGCTAAAAAATAAGCTTGAAAATACTTGCAATAATGAACTATGTTAAAATCAACTAACTAGCAAACATTGGCATAGCCTTGGCAACAATGCTAATGATGAGTAGTGAGAATCTCAACACTCAACCATACAAGTCACAAGTATTCATGCACTACTAGATCATAACATGTGGATGGAAAATGCACGTATACTAGTGAGTTGATGATAAGTTCATGGTTGTTGTCTTCTCACTAGAGTTAGCAAAATGTAAATCATATGGTTTAACTCTTAGTGAGGTATATGATCAATTGATGTTGTGTTGGTTCCAAGTGTGCTAATAATAAACATAGTAAAATATGGATATGGATTCTATTAACTAAAATAAAATGAAAATATAAAGCTAATCTAAACTATTTGCAATAAATATCTAGTCCTCACTTGTCATACAAGTCCTAAGCTAATGTAATTATTACTAGGATTATTAAGTAACTTTACTACTAAGAGATTCAAGTAAAGCCACTACTAGGTTACTAGATAACTATACTTATTGCTCAAATCCAATCGTACTTATTCCATCCAAATTAACAAATAGTGGAAAAGTAAATAAGTTAGAAAATGTAAATGACATAGGAATGTAAATCTATTCTATGTGAGATGCTTCAATGATGTAGAATAATCTTGATATTTATTCATGTTCATGAATGGTGTCTAAGAAAAATTCACTCAAATAAAAATGTTGTACAATTATAATTCACTACACTATAGACATTCACAACTAACTTTAAGTTTACAAAAAGAAACTACAAAAATTATGCTAAGGTTGGCATAAGCATGTGATTTAACAACATGATAGGCTTGTATTTATAAATATAGCCATGGTCCACTACATTGTATCTACAACATCGTATATTAAGCTATGATATCATAGATATGATATCATGGTCAAAAATATTAAAGGTTTTATCATATTCTATTGAAATAAAGGGTATGTTTTCCTAATTTTTTAAAATTGTTCCCTTTTGCCTATCATAGATTTATTATTTTACCTACATATTCAATTGATAGGATTACAATTTTTTGCTTTTTTACCAATTTATTCATAAAACCATGTTTCTTTTTATGTTCTTGCATTGTTTTTTATTTATTTTATTTTTGTTGAAAAACCTTAAGTTAGAATTAGTGTCACATCATTTTGCAGTTTTTTTTTTTTTGAGGTCAATGCTAGATTCCCATACTTTTGATGCTATACTTAATTTACAAATTACTTTTTTTTGCCTCCACTTTTACTCTCGTTACTAGGTTATTACATTGATATGATGAAAAATTCATCATTTAATTTAGAGATATATCTTCTAATCATTTATGACTATGGACAGTATTGCATTACTTTCTATTGCATTAGTGATGATGAGTAGTGGGTATCCCCTATGTCCAACCATATAAATCACAAGAATTCACACGTGTTTCAGTTAAATTCTATGGACTTATTTACCTAAGTGGTCAATTATTCCAAGATAGTGAATTACATAATTATAAGTCATTGTCTTTCCAATCCACACTTTTATTAATCTATGTGTATGGTTAAGTTTGGTTGAGACATAAGGTATTTACTTTTATGCTTTTATTTTTATTTTTCACTTACTTGCTAAATGATTAAATGAATAAATAATTAATATTTAAATTAACTAACTAATCAACTATTTATTAAATAACTAGCCTAATATAGAGTATCTATTCCCACTTACTATACATATCCTGAACATATATTAACACTACCAAGTTGCCAAGTATATACTACTCGGTACATCAAGTATCCATTATTAGGATTACCAAGAGTTAATATATTGTGCTTGAAGTTGTCATACGCACATTACTTATGAAGATAAGATTAATTACTTCAGAACAAGAAAGTAAATTATTTGTAAAATAAATTTAAAAATTCATTATTATTCTAGTTTAAGTGTTGCAATGGATAGGAGAAATATCGATTTTATTACCACTCAAGCAAATATATCCAAGTATAAATGCGTATGACCACTTCGAGCACAATATTGGAACTCACAAGGAAAATATTGAAACTTTTACAAGAAGAAACCACAAGGATTTGAATAAGCTACAACTGATAAATATCATAAATATGAGAGGTATGCACATTTATATATGTAATGCTTGCATCAATATCAACGTACTTGCATCAATGCATCATAAAATTTGTCAATGGGGCTACGTCAACAGCCATGCATTGACATAGCCTATCTTATTGATGCTTCATCATAATCCATGATTGACTAAAAACTCATCCTCCAGTGAATAAAATTTGGATCAAGTTTCTTACAAAATTTGAAGTATGAAACTTTATTAATAAACTAACTCACTAACTGACTCTAACTCTAAGTGTCATATTATATGGATTACAAAAATGATTGTAAATTTACAACAAAATTGAACTCTTAGAAAAAAAAATTTCAAACTCCATTTAAAAGAAAGAAGACATCATGAAATCTCACATAGTACCTAGAGGAGGAGGCCCCTATAATTGAAATTTTCCTCTATCATTTCTTAGTTCTATTGGAGATTGAGGCTACCCTACTACTATCACTACTACTATTGAAAGTTTAAAATCATCTAGAAGTGCCTTCATTTTCTCTTCCATCCTCCATGAATTGTATATGGTCTAGGCTACTTCATGTAGATGAGCTAGTGCAACATTGTTCCATGGACATGGTAGTGAAGGAAACATCTCCTTCATGTTGACGAACTAAGCTATGAATTTTTTACATTCAATATCAAATGTCTTTCCAAAGTTTTGTAGCTCCTAGTAGTCATTCATCCTTCTCATCATGTTCTTAGCAATAATTTGTTAATCAATGAACCTGCTTTTGGGACTTCAAGCACTATGTTGGTTATCTTCAACTTATGTTTTATATCCTTGTGAAGTTGAAATCTACCTCATAGAGGAGGTAGGAGCTAGTGATCTATTTCTGTAGTTCAATTCTTGGTCTCCCTACTGTCGACATTGCCAAGTTTGCATATCGAAGATTAGCAAGCTCCATGTACTTGGCCATCTCCTTGATCTACAACTCCTCTAAATGGATCTCTATCAAATTATATGCATTTAGTCCATTAAAGATGGAGTTCCATGCATTATCTCTTTGTTGGATTTATTGGATGACCTCATGCATCCTCACCTTAGCTAACTTTTTCTCTTTGTCATTGACCTCCTTAAGTAGTCCAACCTAGTCCTTGTGGTGGTTTTTCACATTTTCAAATTTTATGGCCTCATTTTTCCAAGTATTTATCTCAATTAAAATCCTCTAATAAAGGTTAAAAACCTCCTTCATTAAGACATTCCTATTTTTGGTTGACAATCTTCTCAAGTCCAAGTTTACCTTTGTAAGCTACTTCTACTACTAGTCAATGTATTCAACCATCTGGTTCATTTGCTATTGAGCATTTTGCAAGTGATGATTGTCTCTTGTCAGGACCAATTTCACTTTGCAAACTTACAATACATCCTTATTAGTATTATTGACAATGGCCTATGACATGGACACATCAAAGATCATCATATCCTTTGGTTTCTTGGCCTCTTAATATTTCTACTAAATTTATTAGAATGCTTCATCTCATGTAAGCTCAAGCTAAAGAATGATAGGATCTAAGAGATGGGCTTATAGTTTTGCAACTTCAACAACCATCTAATGATTGGTTGTGGTGGCCTTCTCAATTTATGCATTTGCAATCAACAACTTGCTCCTTGTCTTTAGCAATAGTAACTATTTTGCATTAATATCATCTGAAAGATCAAAGATCTTTGGAAGTATTTTCTTGGCTTTTATTAGTCTCTCCAACACTTCCTCATTTTTGGAAATGTTCATCTTCCCACTCTTACTAATGCATGGACATCTACCATGGTAGCTATATCAAGTATGAATGTAACAAGAGCAATGAGGACTTTAGCAACTCTATCAACCATCACCTCTGCTACTATCTCTTGGTCATTATGTGGCATTACCAAGATCATTTTCCCTTATCCTTCCTTCAACATGACAAGGAAGACTATTGCATTTCCCAAAATTTTGGAAAATTCTTTGTTCAGGAATCGATACAACAACATCCTTAGCACTTGGATTAGGTCTCATGGATGCCTAGTTTCATTACACATAGAATAGTAATGTTTTCTCACTATCCATCCAATTGATAATCCTTGAAACCTCATTTAGATGGCTCATGGATGGATGATAAATGGGTGACTTTCCATCACTTGCATATTCTTGTTGTTGCTACAACTATTTCTTCCAAAGTTTCCTAAGTCATTCCATAGTTGCAAGCATTTCCAATGTTGTTTCTGGGGCTATAGGTGGTGGTGATGGTGGTTTCCTCTCTCCCTAAAGCTTCGCTAGTACCTAATCCTTCATCATATCCTACCATGATGTAGCAAGAGCATAGTAGACCACATCATTAAACTAGTGAGCTATCCCTCCTTTTTGGCGTAACTCCATGATCAAGCATGGGAAAGGAAGTTTTTTCCTACCCTTCTCATTTTTCTTAAAATGCTTCTTGATTTTAAGGAAGATGAACTAGGGTAGATTAATAGATAATTTTTTACTTAGAACTATACATGCCCTAGTAGAGAAGGTTGTCATCTTACTTTGCCTCACCATTGGGTTTAGGTGATAGACCTTGATCTTGAAGTAGGCTCTCTCTACCTTCATCACAATACTATACTTCTTATGATCCACTCTGTAGCATTGTTGAACCCATATCTTTTTCACTTTTGGTTCCACCTATGTGAAAATTTTGGTAAGCTTTATCCCATTATTGGGTAAACCAAGAGATTTAGAAATGGCTTTAACCAAACATGAGATGATGATATCTTTAATTTTCACTTATGCATCCCCTTGTCAATTGTTCAAAAATAGATAGGTTTTCCTCATGTACCATTCTCCATTATTGGAGAGAATGGACCATAGAGGAGATTCCTATAACTATGTTTTAATCTCCTAAAGTTCTAGCTTCAAGCAAGATCCAAAGTTCAACTTCTGCAAGATAGGACTCTAGACCTCCTTGGTTCTAATCTACTCCAAGCAAGCTTCTATGAGAGTGACCTCCAAGTATGATCTCAGTCTTGGAATCTCATCTTATCTGGATTGGTCTGTTTTAGTAGTAGGAATATTCCTAACAAATTCCACTTTAGTTTGATTTCAAAGAGACCTGGTAGCATGTGTTACCTCTACTACTTACTCCCAGGTTTGTTGTTTTTATTATTTTTGTTGGTCCCTTCCTCCTAGGGGTTACTTCTCCATGGGCTGTGATGGTTCTCCTACTTGCAATCCTATTTTCTGTAATCACAAACATAACCCATAATTAGTTCTTTAGTTTATAACCTTTGTTCCCTTGAATATCTTTCTTCATTAGATCAAATAATGTTAATTCCTTAAGCATTAGTAGTTTATCATTAAGTTCTTATTTTATGATCATGGGCTAGTTGTATTATTTTATTCCCAGATAAAAGAGTTCGTTTATTGGTCTTAACTCTTTATAGTTATTATTCTAATAGTTCAACCATTGGAAGTTAGAAAAATTTTGAAAACTTTTCTACAAAAAAAAAAAAAAAAACCTAAGATTTGTAACCCCCATGATGCAAAGTGTACCTCAAGCAGCTCAAGGATCCAAGAACAAGCAAATTTCGGTAAGCAATTTGGAACTTAGGGTGCTCAAAAGGTTCTTTGGCTTTGAAAAATGCCAAGCCTCCTCTAGCACTTTGGAAAAATGGTGAAAAATGAGCTAAGTGTCATGCATATTTATAGGCTTTTTGTAGTGTCAATGAAGTTGCATCGACTCATCCTACTATGTCGATAGGCACATGTCAATGCAGTTTTTCTTAACTATCTTTTTCATTTAGAAATGAAGGAATTTTGAGTAAGTTTTTGGACAAAAAAAGAGCCAAATGGAAGTCAAAATGATGTAGAATGATGGAAACAACATAAAAAGGATAGGTTTAACCAAGTAGAAGTAATTTAAGTGGATTGGATGAGTTCTTTGAAGATGTTATGATGTCAAAGAGATAAAAACTAAATGCTATAATGCTATTGAGATGATTGATCGCATAAGCTACCCATGATTAGAAAATTTAACTTAAGGTAGACCAAAAAAATGCAAGCAGGTCCTTCCCAAAGTAGGTGTATGCCTATTATGCCCTTACATACCTTCATCACTAGCAGTCCATGGGCACCCAAGATGATGGATGGCTATTTCAATTTAAATTCCATATCCATGAAATGAATTATCTTAGGACTATGCTATCTACAAAAAAAAATCAAATAATTTTCCATGGTATGAGGCAATGAGGTGGTAGAAAATGAGGTGAGTAAATGGTAGAAAAGATTGTAGATAGATAATCTTCATCATAATCACATGAAATTGTTGGTGAATATTGTAATTAAGATGATTTGAAACTAGGTCATTCCAATTCTAGACTAAATTAATTCTATTTACAGTGGCCTTGCATTGACATATTCCTTATCTCTACTAATCAAAAGTCCATAAAAACTCCAAAGGACAACCATCACTCCAAGAGAAGAAGAAAGTAGATAGGACCTTAGTTAGAGGGATTTCTTCAAGCATGGATAACATGTCTTTCTAGCCCCCATAACCAATGCTTGTAGCCCATTATTAAGTCTACGGGGTATGCTTTAAATTTTTCTTTGTATGTTTGTTTTTTTTTTTTAATGAGAACAATACCATGCAAAAACATACTACATTTTATGAATGACAATAGGAGTGATGATATATCAATGGAGTATCACAAAAGTTTTAAAAGAAAGTTCAGAGAAAATAGATCAAATCCCCTTGAGGTCATACCCTTTTCCATTTCCAATTGGTCCTTTCCTAGTTTGTTGGGTAACAAGATCATTGGTTACTTTTTAGTTGCAATGTGAAAGAACCTTCATACTTCCAAGGATACCAATTTCTCATGGAACCAATGGAATGGATGGGTGTGATGAACTCACACCTGATATCATCAAAAAATTGCTAGATTGTTAGTAGCGAACATAATCCAAAGACAAAATTTGGCCTTTCGGTTAATTAGTCATAACATTGATAGCTACCTTGAATAGTTTTTCAAATTCACAAGAGTAATAAATAAAATCAAATATTTTCAACAAGACTAGCTGAAATTAATAAAGATGAAAATAAATGAAAAGAAAATATATAAAATATTTAAGAAAATGAAAAACATATAAAGAATGTTGCAAAACAAAAAATGTAAAATTAGTTAGCCTCATCAAGATGTTAGGATGGATGGCCATCTCCCCCATGACTATGTTGAGAGAAGGAGATCCAAAAAATATAGATTGTGCCTATTTTTGTGTAGAGGTATTAGTTTTACTAGTTACTTCAGAAATGGCTTAAGTTGTTGGATGTTAACTAACATATGTTTTTTAGGGTTGGATAGGTGATAAATTATCATGGTTCTAGAAGGAAAAGTTGAATGGATGGTGTAAGGTCCTTTCCATAATGTTTGAAACTTAGTGTGTTGTGACACATGCATGGGATTCTAATAAAGAACCTTATCACCAGGTTAGAATTAAAATTTTCTTATCATGAATCATGACATTGTTTGTAATGTGTCTTGTGTACTTCCTTCATCATTAGGGCTATTTTTCAATTTTTTATCTAGCATATTAAGTATCATAAGATGTTCTTTTTATGCTAGTTTAATATTTAGGTCAAGCTCACATACCATTGTTAGTGTACAAAGTTCAACTTGGATTGGAAGTTTTGGCAAGTTTCCATACACTAACTCATACGAAAAGTAGCTTATGCAAAGCTTCCAAGTTGAATGATATGCCCAAAGAGCATTGTTGAGTGTAGTACTCTAATCCTTCTTATACCTACTGATAGTTTGTGTTAGAATTCTAGTAATCTCCCTATTAGTGACCTCAACGTGACCATTAGCTTGGGGGTAATAGGGGGTTGTAAGTTTATGTTGCATTTCTAAGCATTACATAAATTTTTGAAAAGTAGACCTTATAAAATATGTTCCATTATCTAAAATAAGTGCTCTAGGCACACCAAATGTGTTTACCACTTGTTGTATAAACTAAGTTGCAATAGTAGACATACAATCTAATACAGTTGTAACTTCTGCCCACTTGATGTAGTAGTCAATAGCAATTATGATGTATGCCTTCCCATTCAACATGCATGTGATGGATCACATAAAGTAAATGCCCCAAAGGTCAAAAGGCTCTAGTGGTAAGATCCATTGCTGGAGTCCTTCCATTCGTATGATCATTCTTTCATCTCATTGACATCGCTCACATAAACTAAGGAAATGGTTAGCATTCCTAAAGATCCTTTACTAAAAATATACTACGATGAGGATATTTGTAGTTATCCTTCTTCTAACATAGTGGCCCCCACAAGGACCTTCATGAGTATCCTAGAGGATTTGCAACTCATTAGCAATAGGTAAACACCATCAAACTAGGTCATTAACACAAATCTTGTAAAAATTATCTTATATCTTCAAGTAATGCTTGACTTGGTGAAGAAACTATATTTTTCCTCTTATTGTTCCATTCTACTGGAGTCTCATTTGTGAGAAGATCAGAGTGGAACTCATCATATTAATTAGTAATCTTTGGTTCTTGATGTTTGATGGACTTAGCAAAGAGGGGTTCATCTAGAAATTAATCAACTAGAGGTTCCTCATCCTCCTTGCTATCCCATCTTAACCAACACAAATGATTAGCAAGTACATTCGTAGTTTCTTTCCTATCCATCATGGTAAGGTCAAATTCCTACAAAATCACCAATCATCATATAACATGAGGGCTAACCACTAGCTTGTTCACTCAAAAATAGATTGCACTATGGTAAGTGTGCATAAAAATTTGATATCCAAGCACATAGTTGTACCGCCCGAAATCGTCGGTCTCCAGCTGGAAGGGAAAACAGAGGCCGTGGGATCGCGGGACGGGTACAGAAGACCCTGCCTTCGCCTGAGGGCGAGCTGGAATGCAACGGAGGCAGAGTACCTTGGGTGGTCCGCACGCAGATCAGACAAGGATTTCCTGGTGCATACGCAAAATGCTAATACGCTGGGTTATGCGTAAACGGCGTGCAGGGGTAAACAGCAAAGACAACGTGACACATAAACGGACGCAAACGAAGCGCAAGCGTAAACAGACGCAAACGAGGCATGGGCCAAATTGACGTAAAACTGTAAAAGAACTTGCAGCAAATGAAACGATGGAATTAGAGTCATAGTACAGTGCACCGGTCTAACGCAGTTGTGGGAACACAACGCGGATGAAAAGCCCCGGCGTACACAGAGGTGACTCGGACGATTTGCAGGGCGAGCGGAGCGTAAGAGACTAGATCCGCAGCGTGCAGGGCTTCCCAGCATAAGAAGGTTTTCTGCTCTTTTGCGCAGTGTAAATGTTCTCTCTAGGGTGCTCCGAGATTTTGCGAACCGTCTGGATGAAGTGGAAAAATGGGGTTTTATACAGGTTGTTACGCTAGACTCGGGATGGGAGACACGTGGCGCGTTGACCAGGTGCATACACTTTACAAGTATACAAAATGTTACAACTACTGGGCGTATACGCTGGTAATGCTGGGCGTGAACTGGGCGGAGCGCTGGGCGTATACGCTAGTGAATGTTGGGCGTACACGCTGGGCGTGTACACTGAAGGATGCTGGGCATACACGCCGAGCGTATACGCTGAAGAATGTCTACTTACTTTAATCGTCGCTCTTCGGTGTTATCTTCATGCTGTCATTGGAGATCATCGTCGAGCGTGTGCATCTGCAGTACCTGGGCATGTACGCCGGAGAGCCGGGCGTATACGCTGGAGTGCCGGGCGTATACACTGGACGTATATGCTAGAATGCCGAGCGTATATGCTGGGTGTATACACTGTATATGTGATCTTGGCGTATACGCTGGAGTGTATACGCTGGCACCATGTACTTAGCAAAAACTAAGTGTTGCGATCATGTAGCCGGCGTCCTTCATGAATTCCAGGGTCCAATTTGATGTCGGACAAGTACTAAGCTCCGAATTTTGTGGTGTTTCATTGGTCCTTCTTTGTTGACGCTTGGAGGAATCGATCCGAGAAGCGTCGACAAAGAAGTGTAAAACACCACAAGCAACTCGATAGAGATGTTATCCTATGCCACTGGACAAGACGTCATCGCACCGTGTTCAGTAGTACAGAGGATTGGGAAAGGGGAATTTCGTATCTGGGAGGTCAGGGAGATTGCAGGGATTGATGATCGGTCCAGGAAATTAATCAGGGGAAAGGGGATGCTCTGATGTGAGGCATGCCGATCCTTGTCATTAGCCATTGTTTGGCAGACTCGGAGTTTTAGACATGCGAGGTATGTCTTTTGGCGGAATAAGGCTCTTGGTTAGTGTGCAAGAGAACTTTTTGATGGGACCAGAAAGGAAGAGTTGCATTCTTTGGGAGAACAGGGCCTATGTTTAGTGTTCAGGGGAACTTGTTGGCGGAGCCAAAGCCATGCGACTGGATGTTTTTTGAGCGCTTTGGACATGAGTATTGAGTTTGGGGACAACTGCCTTTCCGCCTGGGGCTTGTATGGGAAGTGCCAGGGGTCTCTTTTTTTTTGCGCTGTCAACTTTGCTTTGCTTGTGTACTCATGCGCGAGTGTCGTGCGGCATGTTGCGGCTGCTTGGAAGCAGTGCGGTGTTTTAAGTGTATTGGGTGCATCAAGGGGATGTCGGGATAAAGCGTGTCTGCAGATGGATAGGAGAATTTTATCAGTGAACAGGGATGTACTAGTGAATGGTTTGATTTAGTCATGCCATGTATGCCACGAACAGTGTCTTATCTTGCTGCTCATGATGAAGCGCACTCTTGTGCGAAGGCTCCGGGTGTCATCCTACAAACACAACTCCAAGGAGATAAGAAAATCGTAAGTGAACAGATGAGCTTAGACTTACATGGTGACAGATGGTACAGAGGTGCTGGAGAATGGCAGGTACTGTATGCAGATGAAAGCAATACTGAAGATGGTGACTGATAGCAACTGGTGCAATGAAGCGGGCGATATGAGCATGGCGGCAAAGTGATGTGCCCGATGTGAACTTGCTAGTTTATAGTCTTGGCAGACTGTCGTGGGTTAGTTTTATGTCATAACCCATTGGACATCGCCTGTTTAGCGTCGTGGCGGACAGTACATTGCCAATTTCAAGTCTTAGCGGACTATGAAGAGGCAAGCTAGTTTAAAGTCTTGGCAGACCCTGATGGTTGTGACGGTGGCAGTTTGCTGTCATACCGGACGGGTGCTAGTTTATTGTCTTTGCGGACGTTGCGGTATTAGTTTTAAGTCATAATCCAGGACTGTTTCTGTGGTATCAGTTTATTGTCATGACTCCAGGACGAGCTGTGGTATTAGTTTATAGTCGTAATTCCAGGACTTGCACGTACCTGAGTTTGTATTCAGACATAGAAGGTACAAATGATTTGTCGGATTAGCGAGCTCGTTCCCTTCGGTGTAAGCTAACTTGAACGCACCATTGTCGAATGCTTTGATGACCACGTAAGGCCCTTCCCAGTTGGCTGAGAATTTGTCCGGATGTTCCCGAACAGCCTTGAGTACGAGATCACCTTCGTGGATTGGGCATTTGTTAATGTCAAGCCGATGTCGCTGTCGTTGTTGCTTTTGGTACCATTCGATCTAATCGAGCACGCGTACACGTTCTTCTTCCGCCGAGTCAAGGTCAATGAGCGGTAGCTCATTGTTTTGACCATCGTCGAGGAGTCCAGAGAGTGTGATCCTTAAAGATGGTACCTGCAATTCTAAAGGTAAAACGGCTTCTGAACCGTAAACAAGACTGTACAGAGTTTTACATGTTGACGTCCAGTGAGTAGTGCGGTATGCCCATAACGCATATAGTAATTGCTCGTGCCACTTCCTTTTGCTTTGGGTTAGCATTTTCTTAAGTATTGTTATGATCATCTTATTGGTTTCTTCTGCTTGCCCATTGCTTTGAGGATAGTAAGGAGAGGAAAACGAGTGTTGGATCCCCAGACTGTCACAAAACGTTTTTGTTTCGGCACTACTAAATTGTGGCCCGTTGTCAGTGATAATTGTCAAAGGGGTGCCAAAGCGGGTTACAATGTTTTCTAGGATAAAGTTGCACACGTGTTTAGAAGTCGTTTTTCGAAGGGGAGCTGCTTCTACCCACTTCGTGAAATATTCAGTAGCAGTTATGATGAAACTGTGCCCTGTAGAAGATGAGGGTGTTATCGGGCCGATAAGGTCCAATCCCCACTTCTGAAAAGGCCATGTTATTTGTGCTGTGTGCAACTCGTTCGGCAGTACATGTATTAAGTTACTATGTTTTTGACAAATGTTACATGTTTTGACTTTGGAGGAGCATTCATATTCCATGTGTGGCCAATAATATCCTAAGCGTCTTATTTTCGTGGCCATGGCTTTTGGTGCTATGTGTCCTCCACATAGTCCCTCATGTATTTGATCAACTATGGTTTGGGCATCATCACTACTTACACATGTTAGCAATATGCCTTCGTAGGATCGACGACATAGTGTGTCCCCTATCAAGGTGTACTGCCTAGAACATTTTTGCACTGCGTCTTTCTGAGCATTTGTTAGGTGGCGTGGTGCTTCGCCGCGTAGAAGGTACTCTTTTATGTCATCATACCATTCCACTGTGTGTGTTGAGCTAACAGAGGCAATTGGCAATATGTCGGGAGTATCGATTATTGGTTTAGCATAGTTGGTTACAGAGCTTGGTAAGGCATGGAACATATCAGGTGATATGTTTAGTGCTAATGTGGCTAACGCGTCCGCGATGGTGTTATCGTTTCGAGAGACGTGTTGCACATCAATGTTTTCGAATCGTTTCATTAAATGTTTTGCCAAGTCACAGTATAGTTGTAAATGTTGAGCTTTACATGTGTAAACGTCTGTAACTTGGTTTACAACCAATTATGAATCCCCTCTGACTATGAGCCGTGTGATATCTGAAACCAGTGCTATCGCGAGACCTCTAAGGAGACCTTCGTACTCTGCTATGTTATTAGTACAATGAAAATCGAAGTGATAGGCAAAGGGTCGAATCTCCTCGAAGGGATAAGTGATGATAGCGGCAGCGCTTCCTCCTCGAGAGGTGGATGCTCCATCGAAGTTTAAAATGGTGTCATAATCTTGGGGCATTATGTCTATGGCGCTTATGTTTTCGTCTGGGAATTTCGGCTCTATAGTCACTTGATCCCGTGTTGGTGATGTAGCCATCTGATCTGCTATGGCTTGACCTTTTACCGATGATTGCACTACGTAGTACAGGTCAAATTCGGCTATCATGGCTTTCCACCGGGCTATTCGACTTGTTTTGTAAATGTTTCCTGTTATGGCTCGCAGTACATTGTCCTTACAGATTATGTAAACTTGGTTTCGGAAGAGGTAATGTCGCCATTTTCTTAGAGAAAAGACCAAAGCTAAGCATGACCTCTCCAAGTCGTTATATTTCTTTTCATGGGCAACTAAGGCATGGCTCAAGTAGTATACAGGGACTTCAGTTCCGTCATCTCGTTTCTGGCAGAGCATGGACGCAATGGACGATTCCAAAGTGGCAAGGTAAATGTAAAACGGTTTGTTGTTTTGGGGCGGGTAGACCGTAGGCAGTCGAGCAAGTGCTATTTTGATATTTTCAAAGGCTTCCTGGCACTATGGAGTCCATTCAAAATGGACATTTTTACGCAACAGGTGGTTCATAGGTTTTAGCTTGTCTGTTAATTTTTCCACGAAACGCCTGATGAACTGCAATCTACCTTGTAGACCTCAAAGTTTGGTAAGGTTACTGGGTGGTTTCAGATTGGTAATGGCCTTAACCTTATCGAGGTCCACTCGTATCCCTGCTTCAGAGGCTATGAATCTGAGCATCTTGCCTGTTTTGACACCGAAGATGCATTTTTTGGGGTTAAGCCTTAGTTCATATTTTAGACAACGTTTTAAGACTAAGTCGAGGTCTTGTACGTGTTGTTCAATCATTTTTGACTTAACCACGATGTCATCTACATAATCGTTGAGCGATCATAACATATAATCGCTAAAGATAAACGTCATCGCTCTTTGATAAGTGGCCCCAGCGTTCTTAAGACCAAAGGGCATCATTGTGTAACAAAAAGCTCCCCAGGGGGTCATGAAGGTTGTTCGAAGTTGATGTTCAGGGTTGATGCGTATCTTGTTGTATCCTGAAAAACCATCCATAAAAGATAGTAAGGCATGTCCGGCAGTCAAGTCAACGAGTTGATCGATGCTGGGCAAAGGAAAGTCGTCTTTTATGGTTGCTACATTTAGATCTCGGAAGTCGATGCATAAGCGAATGCTTCCGTTTTTCTTCGGGATGATGACCATGTTGGATACCCACTCGGCGTAATCAACAGCCTGAATGAAACCAGCCTGGTAAAGCTTGGTGATCTCATTACGAACTACCAATGCCACCTCGGGTCTAACTTTTCGTGCTTTTTGTTTTATCGGTCTCAGTTTGGGGTCCAGAATAATGTTGTGTTGGACAATTCTAGGATCTAGCCCAGGCATGTCTGTATAGGACCAAGCGAATGCTTTCATGTTTTCTCTAAGTACATTCTGGATGTCTTGTGCCAAGTGTGGTTGTAGTAGTGTACTTAATTTTAATACTTTGATTTCCCCATCGGGCATGGTAATGGGTGTTTCAGCTAACGGATCTTCAGTGATGTTTTCGGCCTCTATGTCAAGGAATTCCGTCATGCCTCCGTAGTCGTCTGTTGTTTGCTGTGTTGAGGCTATGACCACGTCATCCATTGGTGGACTTGAGTTGATGAAGTTTATGTCAAAGTCCTGCGTAATGGTGCCGTATGGTCCGTCGATGGTTAATGGTGCGGTTAAGCGTTGGCAGTCCATTGAGCTTATCCCTGCCAATAAACCGAGAGTTGCATGAGCAAAGGGATCGTTCCGTGCCTTATGACGATTTTAGACTGTGTGTACGTGTATAACGGTGGATTATCGTCACACCTAGACGCATGGCAGTTTTATGCCTTACCGGGCAAATGGGCGGATGGGGGAGATGGCAGTTTAAGGCCGTACCAGGCCAATGGGTGTTTAAACCAGCGTAAACGTGTAAAACGGGGTCCGCGGAGGAACCAGGACGTAATGATCACTATTTTTT
>MNCI01006555.1:1313511-1357670 GCA_015680685.1 Gnetum montanum | reverse complement strand
CCCTCACCCGTTGCTTGGATGATGCAGGTCTCCTAGAACTTTTTATGACGCCAAGCCCTAATGTCTCAATTGGGGAGATGATAGGGATCGTGGACTCTTTCAATGAGTCTGTCTCTCAGTACAGCACCCAGATTAAGGGTGTCAAGGTGGTGTTACATCTGTCGTCTGTATTCTTTTCTAACTTATTTGGCATGCCGGCAGATGGCCTACCTGTAGTGTTGGACAGGTCTCACAAAGAGCTCCAAATGATCCATGAACTGGAGTCTTGGCTTGGAGTGAAGAAGAGCACCAAGGGGTTCCCAATGCAGGGGAAGGCAAAGGTTGTTGAGGTGAATGAACTGTACCCCCTGTTTCGAGCACGAGTGTTTCCCAAAACCCTTTCTCAGGTGCGGAGTTTTGGGGTGGAGGCGGTACGCATCATGCGGGCTATCTTGGAAACTAGTATGCGGTATATAACTGGGCTCAGTTTTTGTTGGTGGGCATGCATAAGGAGATAGTGCGGTTGCGCTCAAACATCGAAGCACAATCGCACTTCACTTTCGCCTTCTTCTCTAGCTATCTTTGCCGTTTTTCCGAGTTTCTTGTGGTGCGTGCGGACAACATGTTTGTCTTATGGGATCGGGGTCAACTGTCCCGCCCGTGGGTCAAACACTTGTACGTGACCGCCAAGTCACAGGATGCCCCAGAAGGTATCGATGAGTCCGTCTCCATTACCACAGGAGGATCATCTGGCGGTTTCATCCACACACGGGATAGTCTGGGGGTGGAGCCAACGGATGTACCATTAACCGCCAGACGGGCTGAGCGAGTTATTAAAGAAACCATTGGCCAAGCCAAGTCAAAGTTGAAAAGACCTGAATGCACCACGGAGGAAGTCGTCGAGATAAACCAGCCACACGTGAAGCGGATACGCTTCAAGATACCTGGAAAGCGAAGCTCATCCACTTGTTATTGCATCGTTTTCGTTCATTTATAACCCTTACTTCAATTGCTTACATGTTGTTATTATTTTCGATCTGATGAAGTGAGGAAGCAGGCTTTAGAAACCATCAGAGAGGAGGAGGATACTCGTACTGAGAAAAACAATGAGGAGGAAAGCCCGGGGAAGAGCCAAGGCGGGGGAACGGAGCTGTTGACAGAGAGGACCACTGAAACCGCACCCTTAGACGACCAGGATGCTATTAACAAAATGTTCAGTAGCTTCCTGAAGGGTGACTTGGATTTGGGCGATTCCCCAAAAGGTGACAAGGTTCAGGGTATGTCTTCGCTTTTAGTTGGTTTTTATTATATTAATTGGGGCTCCTATATTTTTTTTTCTTATTTTCTAATTTTTTTAGTTATTTCGTTTTTTTTTTTTTTGGCTTAGATGAAGGCTGCGATACCAGGATGGTACGGTTGGACGTTCCCATTAAGACGGTTCCCCCTGAGAGGGCCGCTGAGGTTAGTTCTTCTCGTACCCATCAGCCGCTTATTTGGTCAGAGATGCCAAGTAAGTCGGATTTTGTGGATGGGATCGTGGAAGAAGTCATTGAACATCTTCAAGAAGTCCATCCTGATATAGGTATGAATCATTTAAAGATTAGGAGTTTCGTATCTTATGTGTACCATTTTCATGTTCGTGTCTTCTGCGTGGGTAGGCGCTAAACTAAGATGGGATCCCTCTGAGGGCATCAGCATGGAAAGCCTAACGACACTCTCCCCAGAAGTAGAACAGGTGCCCAGGCCTGTTTATGAAGGGGTTGTAGAAAGCCTTGCACACAATGCCAAGTCGTTGTGGACTTGTAGGCGTTCTATTGAACAGTTGTGGTTACAAGTACAGGCAAAGGAAAAGGAAGTCTGTGCTATAACTGAGGAGCATGACGATTTAAAGGCCCAATATGAAGTTGCCGCTGCTAGACGAAGTGGAGATCGTTGGTGGAGAACCTCGAAGATTACGTACACTAGGTATTGGAATCTTCTAAACCTTCATGCGTCATTGACTCGAAGAATAGCGGAATGCAAAGCTCAAGTTGATATCCTGAACCTTAAGTGTCAAAACTGGAAGGCTTTTGCTTCCAAGGTTCGCAAGTGAGAAGAACCATAAACATAAATACAAAAAGACGCTAAAACAAGTATCTATTGAAAAGTGGCAACTGGAGATGTTTGTGGAGGGTTTAGGTTTGCGTTCCGCCTTCGATACCTTTGCCCAAAACACAACTGTGGAGATGGAATCGCCTAAGAGGGTCATCACAACTGCTTTTGGGGAGGTGTCGGTAGGTGAATTTCCTCTGAAACGCCCTACCTGGTCAACAGTCGACAAAGGCAAGGCTTTGGCGAACGTTGACTTTGGCCTTGACGGAATAGATTGGGCCAGCGTTCCAAAGGAAGAAATCCTTCATCGGCTGGAGTTTGGCTTAGGGGGATCCCCTATGGTAAACGTTTTGTCTTTATGAAGTTAATTTATTGGATAATGTTTAAAATGTCTAGCATCTGCTTATTTTGTGTCGGTTGTTTGTTTTTGGTGTTCTTAGCATGAGGGTGGCGATGATACTCACGAGGCTGGCCCCAGTGGAGCAGGGGCCCCTAACACGGGTGGTTCTGAAGGAGATGATCCTCCTGTCACAGACGCTTAGTGTTTTTTGTAGTTTTTTGTGGTTTTTGCTGTTTAGCACTGGAATTGTAATTGAAAAATGTTGAACACACTGGAACTATTGTAAAATGTGGCATGAATAAAATATTTTTTGTTTTGTTTTTTAAGTTGTTTACACACACGACATGATACTAAAAAGTTTTTGGGTTTGCTTTTCTGTTTAAATGCAATGCACAGAAGTAATGATAAACGATATGTAAACGGGGGAACAAGATTTGCACTAGTTTAAGGCCATTTCGGGCCCATGTACGGATGAGTAATATGTCATGGCGGATATTTCGTAGTTGACTGACCATTTCTGATCGTGGCTAGTTTTATGTCATTGCGGACATGATAGCTTAACGTCTTTCTGGCCAAAGAGTGTAGAAAACTTTTTTTTGGTGTTTTTGTTATTTATTCTTATTGCTCTGTGTTTTTTGGATTTCATCATAGTTTACCGTCATTTCGGACGAGTTATAGTTTAACGTCGTTTCGGACTGTTCGTAGTTTAACGTCATTCCGGACGTTGTAGCTTTTCATCTTAGTTGTTTCTTGATTTTCTTCATTTTTTTGTCAGGGAGTGTATCGACCGGTATAATTTTGTATTCTCCATCTCCTTCGCTGATCACGTTGAATGGTAATTCAGTCCAGGAGACGTCCGTTAAAATGTTTTCGGTATCAATACTTTTAGGTGCTTCGATGTCAGTTGTTGTTTCCGTGTTATTTTTCTCATGAGGTGACCCATGCACAATGTTAGACGTAGGTATTTCGGCTTCAGGCTCTTGTCCCGTATTCGAAGGTTCACTATCCACCAGTTGCGTTTTGTTTGAGTCCTTTTGACCAGGCTTGTCGAGTTCAACCTCGGAGCCTCGGTCCTCGTCTGTGTGCGATGAAATTAGGGGAGAGGCTGCTTCCCCATGTATGACGATTTCACCACCCTCGTAGGGGAGGCGAATCTCCTGATATATAGGGGAGGACACAGCTCTCAGTTGGGCTAGCCAGGGTCTTCCTAATATTAGGTTGAATCCTGGCATTTCATCGACGACAAGGAAGTCAGCGGTTGTGGGGAACTGGTCTCCCGCTACGAAGTCTAGGGTTATTGTGCCTTTGACTAATACGCGTGACCCGCTGAAGGACTTTAAGCATGTGGTGGTCGTAGGTTTGATTAGGTCGGTGAGCCCCAGTTGTTCAATGATAGGATATGGTACAACATTGGTAGCTTCCCCATCATCTACATGTACCCTATGTATTTTGAATTGGTTTACATGTATAGTTATGAACATAGGGATTGTTATTGCCTCACCTGTCTTCCTGTCTACTTTGATGTTCTCATCATGGAAGCTCAAGGGCTTGGGAACGGCACCGTGGGATGGATACATTACGGCATGGATGGCCGGTTCGCTTGGAGGCAAATTCTCGCTAACTAGGATTGACGTGAGCATGAGTACTAGAGCTTCTCGATGGGTCTGGGACGTTAATACCAAGTCATACAAGCTTAACAAGGTGTTTTTCTGTTTTAGGGCTTGAGTAACTTGTGTCAGGGCCGTTCCAAAATCTCTACTGTCAGGGACGTTTTTATTAGCTGTGACTGGGCTCATTGGACCCAATAGTTTTATTTCGTGTTTAGGTGGTTTGTCGTTAGTGTTAGGACCTGCCGTTTTATGTAGTTCTTGTGTTTCGGATGATTCACCGTTGCTTTGCATGTTCGGTCGATCGTTGGATGATGACATGGGCATGGAGTTAAGTGGAGCTGGTTTGGGTGGGCCCACGGCTAGCCGTTGGCGTTCCTTCTCCATACGCTCACGTGTAAGTCCATCTACTAGGCGCTCTCGTACGTTACGTGGAGGTGGAGTTGGCCTCGGAGCCTGGGATTGCCCTGGGACCTTTACAACATATGGAGCTGGATGGGGTTGCAGGTGGACGGTCGGATATGACTGGGCAGGAGTCTGTCCAGGTATCCTGATGACGTACGGGGTTGGTCTTTGCGGAGGTTGGATCTCCGTTGTTGCAACGGTGGGTGGTATTCGGACTATGAAAGGGGTAGGCCGGGCATGAGGGGTTGGTGTATCCACGGGATTGACCGGAGGGATGCACATCACGTATGGTTTTTGGCGTGTCGTGATGTTAGGGGTGGGCACGGTCGAGGGCACTCGGACCACGTATGGCCGCTGCAGGGCGTGGGATGATTGAGGTGGAGGTACGGACACAGCGGAGGGAATCTGAACCATGAACAGCTTGCCAAGTGTTTCCTGCTTATTTTCGGGGTAGATGGTGTTGATACGGGGTGTGTCGGAATCGTCATCACAATAGATTGCGTCCATTACATATGCTGCCTCGTTAGTGTTCAAGGGGTCTTTGTACACTCCCATGGTTTGGTTTTGCGATTGGACAGGATTAGCCCCGTCAAACGTGATTTTGCCATCATCAATCATCCGCTGGATGTCCTGCTTTAGGGTGAAGCAGTAGTCTATTCCATGCCCATTACGTTGATGGTAGTCGCAGAAGCGATCCATCCTGAACCCTTTGGGCACGGGCAGCTCATCCGGCGTTGCCAGGCTTGGGTTCTGTATGAGTTGGCAGAACCGTTCATGTCTCTGGATGGCAGCAGGGGATAATTGTTTATGTTGCATCAACCCAGCCTTCAAGACTTGGTCAAAGAGCTGGGACGGCTTCATCGATAAAGGTGTGTACTGAGAGGGTTCCTTCCTCTCGAAATTATGCGCACAATTGGTCTAGTTCTGTGATGATGACTCTAGGGTTGCTGTGGGAGCGGGCTGATAGTAGTTAGTGGTGGTTGCAGGCGATCTTTGTTGATGTGTAGTGGTTATTTGCTGGGTTCCCGCTATGGCTGCTATAGTTGTCTTAGCCTTCTCTTTGTCCTTTTTAGTATGTTGATTTTTAAAGGCCAAGTATGCCGGGTCATGACTGTTTTGAGCCGCTTCCTCTATGTTTCTGATCTGTAAAAATGCCTGATTCACATCACGTGCATTGAGGTAATAAAGTTTGGACTTAAAGAAATCATTGACAGCCCCTTTCAGAATTGTAAGCAAATAGGTTGGAGAGATTGGTTCGTGCAGCTCGTTGATAGCCGCACTCCATCTCTAAATAAACTTCTGCGCAGGTTCAAGCGGTGCTTGCTTGATCTGCATGAGGCCGTCCAGCGTGGCCTCGGGTTTCAAGTTGTACTTGAAGCAGGTCACAAACTAGCGTAAAAGATCGTCCAAAGAGAAAACAGAGTTCCGAGGCAGGGCCCGGTACCAATCGAGTGCTCTCCCTGCGAGAGACATGGGAAATACTTGGAGGATAGAGTGGGGCCAAGCTTGGAGCAGCGCGCATTCTAGCCGGAATGTTATAAGGTGCACGTTGGGATCGGTCTCCCCGTTGTACTTGGTTAATGTGGGCAAGGGGACGCCTTTGGGTAGGGTTAGAGGCGGGACGGAGGAGCTGATAGGGTCATCATTGTAGACATCCACTACCTTTAACTCTCCCTCAGTGGTCATTTTGAGGCGTTTCACTTCTTTAGTAAGCTCTTGCATTACCCTTTTGGCATCCGCCCAGTCTTGGGCGCTCGGTGATGCGGCAGCTTGGGGTTGCGGTATACTGTAAAAGCTAGATTGCTGCGTGTTAGGCTGAAGGGCTGGCAGCTGCGCGGGTGCTTGTGGAAAGGTTGCGGCGGGCGGCGCTATGGGTGACACGTGATAGGGAAAGGGTTGTTGTTGGTGTTGCTGCAGCTGGGGTTGTGCTTGGAGAACATGGATTGGTGGAACCATGTGGGGTGGTGTGTGATGATGGGGGGCCTGGTGCGACGGCGCTCCCCTCGCTGGTCATTGCCCCGCCATGTTATGGGCGGGGACTCCCTATTGGGTCACGGCTGTTCAGGGAACCGTATGTGCTTGGACATGTGGTATGAAGTGGGCAAATGTGGATGCCGGAATCACGTGTGGCATCCCTATCACCCTTGGTGGAAGTGCTGCCCCCAGGTTATCGAAAGGTGGCGGCACTTGTAAGGATGGGCCCGCAGCGGCAGTAGGGGTGACCGCGAGTGGGAAGGTGTTGGGTTGGGGATCACTCGGGAGAGGGACGTGAACTAGTGCTGTTGTTTCCGGTGGTGGCTGTTGAGCTTGGATGAATCTAATGTGTTGCCAGGGCATGAGTTCCCCTGTGCTAGGATGGAAGATGGGGTTGACCTGTGCTTGAGAGCTTAAGGTATGGTATGACTCTCCTTGCTCGGATTGAGCGGCAAACACATCCTCATCCTCTGGTTGGGGCTCCAGTGCGGGCTGGTCCAAAGAATTGTTCCTTTGAAGGAGGAGTTGTGTGATGAGTTCCGAATACTGTTCAGGAATTGGAATTACATCGTACGGGGAAGAGATGAACTCTCGTCCCCCCCTGTAATACAACTCAAATTGCCTCTTCACCTCCAGTTCAACTTGATCAACAGCCAGGCCCGCTTGTATCTTAATACAGATAAAGTTATATTGATCCTGGGTGATGATGTTAGAGGCTGGGTCCCTCCCTTGCAGCCTTAAGGATCGGCGGGGACCCGTTGTGGGTTGCATTCCTGGGTGTTGTGCGACGGGCTGCTGAACAGCTATGGTGTCCATGGCAGTGGTCTGAGCGGGGACAACGGTGTTGTTAACAGGGTTCATGATGCTATGTCACGGATAGGACTAAGTCTGGAAATGCGGAGTTTTTGTGTAATGTGGCGCGTAGTGTATACGCTTCAAAGGGCAGCGTATGATGTCAGCGTATACAGCGTATACAACGTGTCAGCATATACAGCGTGTGAGCGTATATGGCGTGTGGATGCTGGAAAGCGTATAAGGCGCAGGATGGGTCAGCGTAAGGTGGGACGGTGTAAAATTAGGGCGTAAGTCAGGGAGCTGTGTACAGCGTATGAAGCGATTAGCATAACACAAGAATGTAAGATCAGTTGCAGCGTAAAGGACCAAAGCGTAAAACTGGTGTTTATGGCGTAAAACAGACGAACGTGACAAATTCAGCGTAAATACAAGCTCAGCGTAAAACAGGCCAGAGCGTAAAACAAAAAGCGCAAAGCAGGCGAGCGTACAATGGGTTGCAGCGTAAAATTCACAGAGTAAACAGTGCACAGTATGAAACGGGCTCAGCGTAAAGGTTGACTCTGGCGTAAAGACAGGGGCGTAAAACAGGTTACAGCATTAACAGTAGAGCGTAAAACAGTTGAACACAACAAAAATGTAGAACAAGTTTGTTCAAGAACGTAAACGCTGTGCAGCGTATACGCTGACAATCGCGGGTTGGTTTTTGGGATCGGACGGCGTAAACGCTGGGGATGTTGGGGTAGCGTACAGCTAGCGACGTAGACGCTTAATAGTGTATACGCTGGGAGTTGCGAGTAAGAGTTTTAAGGAGGTCCTCCTTCTAGCGCCAATTTCTGTACCGCCCGAAATCATCGGTCTCCGGCTGGAAGGGAAAACAGAGGCCGTGGGATCGTGGGACGGGTACAGAAGACCCTGCCTTCGCCTGAGGGCGAGCTGGAATGCAATGGAGACAGAGTACCTTGGGTGGTCCGCATGCAGATCAGACAAGATTTCCCCGCGCGTACACAAAATTCTAATACGCTGGGTTATGCGTAAACGGCGTGCAGGGGTAAACAGCAAAGACAACGTGAAACGTAAACGGATGCAAACGAAACATGAGCGTAAATAGACGCAAACGAGGCATGGGCCAAATTGACATAAAACTATAAAAGAACTTCAGCAAATGAAATGATGGAATTAGAGTCAGAGTACAGTGCACCGGTCTAACGCAGTTGTGGGAACACAAGGCGGATGAAAAGCCCCGGCGTACACAGAGGTGACTCGGATGGTTTCCAGGGCGAGCGGAGCATAAGAGACTAGATCCGCAACGTGCAGGGCTTCCTAGCGTAAGAAGGTTTTCTGCTCTTTTGCGCAGCGTAAATGTTCTCTCTGGGGTGCTCCGGGATTTTGCGAACCGTCTGGATGAAGTGGAAAAATGGGGTTTTATACAGGTTGTTACGCTAGACTCAAGATGGGAGACACGTGGCACGTTGATCGGGTGCATACACTTTACAAGTATACAAAATGTTACAACTGCTGGGCATATATGCTGGAAATGCTGGGCGTGAACTGGGCGGAGCGCTGGGCGTATATGCTAGTGAATGTTGGGCGTACACGCTGAAGGATGCTGGGCGTACACGCCGGGCGTATACGCTGAAGAATGTCTACTTGCTTCAATCATTGCTCTTCGGTGTTATCTTCATGCTGTCATTGGAGATCATCGTCGAGCGTGTGCATCTGCAATACCTGGGCATGTACGCCGGAGAGCCAGGCGTATACGCTGGACATATACGCTGGAATGTCGGGCGTATATGCTGGGCGTATACGCTGTATATGTGATCTTGGTGTATATGCTGGAGTGTATACACTGGCACCATGTACTTAGCAAAAACTAAGTGTTGCGATCATGTAGCCGGCGTCGTTCGTGAATTCCAGCGTCCTGTTTGATGTCGGACAAGTACTAAGCTCCGAATTTTGTGGTGTTTCAATAGTGATTGAATTTTTTTAAGGCATACACCACTCCCATGAGTTTCTTCTTAGTGGCAATGTAGTTAAGCTATGCACCCAAAATGCTTCTACTTGTACAATGGATGTAGTATGAAAATTTCTAATCATCCATTTGTGTAAGCACTACTCCCAATGCCTAGTTAGATGCATGTCTTATGTGGAATTTCCTAGACCAATCTAGAGCACAAAGAATTGGAGTTTCTAACACCTTTTGCTTTAATTATTGAAATGCTTATTGACATTTCTAGGTCCATTTGAAAGTTACATCTTTCTTTATAAGCTTTACTAGTGGTTTGATAATTTTTGAGAAATTCTCAATGAAGCACCTGTAGTAATCAATATGACTAAGGAATGACTCCACATCTTTTATAGTTTTGAGGTTACCTAGTAATTTTTTTAATGATCCTTACTTTTTCAAAGTCCACCTCAATCCCTTTTCCTAAAATCTAGTGTCCCAAGATAATGCCCTCTTAGAACATTAAATGGCTCTAACAAGTGAGCTACAAATTAGTCTTAAAACAACATTTTAGTACCTACTCTAAATGCTCCAATACTTGCTAAAAGTCAATACACTAGGTGGAGAAGTCATCCATGAAGTCTTCCATACCATTATCAATTTGCTATTGAAAGATGCTTAGTACTAGGCATTGGAAAGTTGCAAGAGCATTACAAAGACCAAAAGACATCTTTTTATATGCAAAATTTCCCTAGGGATTTTTGAAAGTTATATTGACATGGTTTTCTAGTGTAATTTAAATTTGGTTATAACCACTATAACCATCTAGAAAACTATAGTAATTTTTTCTTGCAATTGTATATAATACCTGGTTCATAAACGGCAATGGAAAATAATCTTTGAATGTTATCATATTCAACAGCTTGAAGCATATACAAACTCTTTATTTTTCAACTTTCTTTGACACAATCACAAGTAAACTCACCCACGTACTATCTAATATAAGATAGATAAATCATGTCTTAAGAAGTTGTTCCACTTCATCTTTAATAACTTGCTAAAGCTTTGGATTCAATCTTCTCTATGGCTACCTTGGCTAGATGGAGGAATTTGTATACATCTAATGTTAGCATATCCATGGATCTATTTTGATTAACTTATGGTATGACCAAGTGATGCGCGGAAAGGTACCCCTACACCCAACCATACGAATCATAAGCGTTCACTTGCAATTCGGTCGAATTCCGTAGACTATAGTTACTAAGTATACTAAAGATAAATAATGTGTTCATGTTGTTCATTTGTTGTCTTCCCAATCCCACTTGGGAAATGCAATTGTATTATTAAGTGTGACTAAAGCATATGATTTTTATTATTTGTGTCTTTTATGAAAGTACTCACCTAGAACAAGAATAAACGTAATAGTGAATAAAAGAGCAATTAATTGCTAAGTAAACTATAATCTAATCTAGCCTAACACAAGTAACTGTTCCCATTTCCCAAACACATCCTGAACTTCATGCAAACACTATTGGGCTATTAAACACTAATCATTTCTGAGCTATCAAATGTCACATGTATGCTCGAAGGGGTCATGCTTGTGTAATTTAATGATTTGTTTAATTAATCAAAATGAATTGTTGTGCTAACAACATGAAGGTAAAGTGCATAAAATGAAATAACATAAAATAAAATATAAATGAATAAGAAAGGGAATCTCAAGTGCTGCAAGGATGAATCAAAGACCTCATCTTTATTACCAATCACAATGGTGTGCTTAGGTACATCAATGCTTGAATAAAGATCCATTCACACTTAGACCTCATACTGTGGGCACTTGGAAAATATTCTAACTTTCAAATGGATAAACTACAAGAGCTTTGCTACTGACTACCAAAAACTTACTTCCAATTGTGTGCCTGGGCATGGTATTTATAGACCCAAGAGTAACCCTACAATATCAAATGTACGATAGCGTATCTTGGGCCACGATATTGCATACCCAATATCATGTACCTGATATCACAGCCACCCCAATATCGGAGTGATGAAAAACATGATTTATCATACCCCCACAACTGAATGAGAACTCATCCTTGAGTACAAAAGAGGAACAAGTCCTTTACAAAATATAATAGGGGGTGTAGACTTATTTGACTGACATGCAAAGTGACTAACATAGAGAAAATAGACAAATACAAAAGTGCCCAAGCATACAATATCACAATGGTGTATAACATTGGGTGTTCATGAAAATAGGAAAGAACACCAATGTATCCAAAGAACATTCAACCCCTCTTAGTATTAGAAGAATGAGGCACAGATAGAAGAGATCCAACAATCATGAATAGTATCCCATGAGTGATATGGTTGCATCCTCCTTAGTGATAACAATCCCACTTTCAGTCCACGCTTCCCACTGCAATCACAATAAAACCAAGGATTAGTATTTATAATGCAACAAATAATGGTTGAGTACTTTTTCTTGTCGATGATTTTATCTAGCCAGGTTATGATTGTGATAGATTGGTTGCTTGATATTGTTAATGGAAAGACTGACGAATGGGTTAAATAAGAGAAGCGATCCATACAATTCAAAAAAAGCTTAACACAAGGAGTACTGAAAAGAGGGTATTCACAACAATAAAAAGGAGTACATTATAAGCAATTGTGAAGGTGCATACAATTGGATGACATGGATGGGGTAAATAAAAAGAATTTGATTATAACAATGTCTAAGGGTAAAGAACTTATCTTAACCAAACTAAAAGATATGCAAGTGGGTCCTTCCCAAAGTAGGAATAAGCCTTTTATGCCCTTGCATAACTTCAAACCAAGGAGTCTGTGGGCACTGTGGATGATTAATGGTTATGAAAATTTAAGTACAAAAACCCAAAATTAACTAACTAAGAAACCTAACACATCAAACCAGAACATTGAATTAAAACATGAAACCGGTAGCGAGGTGAGGCATGAAGAGCATAGATGGATGATAGAGAGAGTGGAATGGAGTTCCTAATAATTATTACATACAGTCCTTAGTGGATTTTGTAATTAATTTACTTGGTAGGATCTTTTCTCAGTACAGATCAAAACCAACCACTTTTAGTGAGTTCGCATCGACATTCTAAGGCAAGTCCATCCCCTGAGACACAATAATTCTCCCAAAAAACAACCACCATTCCAAATTGGAGTGAAGGTAGGAAGTGAGAAAGGGCCTTAGTTAGAGGAGATGAGACAATTCTCATAACTAGTGCTTGTAGCCCTTTTATTTGGTCTAAGGGGTATGCTTTGAATTTCCATGTTTTTTTTAGTGGGAACCACACCATATAAAGACCCATGCATTTTTCGCATTTATTTTGTCCAAGGGATGTGCTTTGAATCCTCATCTTTTTCTTTTCTTTTTTTCTTTTTTTCTTTTTTTGTGATGAGGACCACACCATGCAAGGACTTATTGGACTTCCTATTATGAAATGATGTGGAATGGTGAGGAGCTTATGAGAACACCCATACACATAGGAAAATGGAAAAGCACAAAGAATACCACATCCCTTTGAAGCCACACCCTTTCCAAACCTTTGATTCCTTCCTGATTCCATAAACTACACAAGTCACCAATTTATTAAAGTTGTATTAATGAAGAAGAGATTGCATGCTTCCAAAATAAGGAAAGCCATAGAGTATATGGATGGGTGGATGATGTAGACTCATTGCCTATAACATGACAAGAAACCACATCCCAGTCATCAGTAACAACATTCAAAGTTAGAAACCAAACATCAACAATCAAATTACAAATAAAGCATATCACCATCGAGTAGTGCATTACCATTGTACTTGCCACCTTATTACTAGAAAAAGTAGAGACATATCAAACATAAACAAACATAACCATAAAAGAAAGTAAAAGAGTAAACAATAGATACTAAATATATTAACATTAGTGTCAAACAAAAACTAAGAAAAGACCCATAATCTTTAAAATACAAATATGCAAAATAAAGATGTAGAATAAAGAAGATGAAAATAAAAAGTTGTAAAACCAAAAATATGTAAAATAAAAAGGTTAAAAACTAAGGAGCCACCAAAGGTGTTAGTATGTGTGGCCATCTCTACCACAACTAAGTTGGAAGGGAGAGATCCAAAAGATTGAGCGTGGTTGTCCATCTAATGAGGTATTTGTTGCATTGGCTGACTTGAGTTCATGGAAAGGTTTTATTTGTTAAATGTTAACTAATTTTTTCTTGTTTAGGCTGTTAGGCTTGTAGATGATCATGGCCCTATATGGAAAAGTCTCATCAATAATGTAAGGTCCTTTCCACAATGTTTGGAATTTGGTTCACTGGGATACATGTGTAGGATTCCAATAAAGAACCTTGTCTCCTAGTTGAAACATTACTTTTCTTATTATGAGGTCATGGCATTTCTTGTTAAATGCCTTGTACATTTCATTGGATGACAAGGCCATTAACCAATTTTAGTCTAGCAAGTTGAGACTCATTAATCCTTCTTTCTGTGTTAGTAGAGAGCGTATGAAGCTCGGATTGGATGGGCAATGTTGGTAGTTTTCCATACACAAGCTCATAGATAGAATAACCTATGGGAAGCTTCTATGTGGAGTGATAAGCCCAAAGGGCATAATTTAATCTAGTGCTCTAGTCCCTTTAGTATTTACTAATGGTACACGTTAAGATTTTTGTAATCTCCTAATTAGTAACTTCAACTTGACCATTGGCTTGGGGGTGATATGGTGTTGTGAGTTTATGCTCAACCCCCAAGCATTACATCAGCTTTTGAAAAGTGGCACCTATAAAATGAGTTCCATTACCAAAAATTAATACATGAGGTACACCAAACCTATTTACGATGTTTTGTTGTACAAACCAAGCAGCAATGGTGAATGTACAATTAGTGACGGCTGCTGCTTTTGCCCACTTGGTATAATAGTTAACTATGACTATTATATATGCCTTTTCATTTAATAAAGATATGATGGGATCCGTAAAGTCAATGCCCCAAATGTTGAATGATTTGAGAGGTTGTATCCATTATTGTGGTCTCTCCATTCGAGCTATCATTCCACCATCCCTTTAGCAACAATCACAAGCGCAGATGAATTCATGTGAATCCCTGAAGATTGTTGGCCAATAATACCCTACCATGAGGATTTTTATGGTTGTGTTTCTCCTAACATAATGGCCCCCACAAGGACCTTCATGAGCATCCTAAAGAACATGAAGTTGATCTATATCAAGGACACACCAACATATCAGGCCATCGGGAAAAGCCTTGTAAAGGTTTTCATTAATCTCTATGAAATATTTGACTCGGTGAAGAAATTTTTATTTCTTTCTAGTGTCCAACCCTTGTGGTAGTTCTTTCTTGAGCATATAAGTGAGGATGGTATCATACCATTTTGGTTCATTGGGCATTTGTGCATTAATAGCACCTACAAGGAGAGATTCATCAGGGAATTTCTCAAATAAAAGGCTTTCTTTCTCCTTGTTATTCCATCTTAGTCACAATAAGTGATCCGCGATCACATTCTCCACACCCTTATGATCTACCATCGTGAGATCAAATTCCTGCAAAATCATGAGCCACCGTATGACACGAGGGCTCACCATTTGTTTGTTCATTAAAAATTTGATGGCACTATGATTTGCGTGCACAAACACTTTGTAGCTAAGTACATAGTGCTTGAACTTCTCTAAAGCGAATACCACTATCATCAATTCCTTTTCTATGATGGTGTAGTTCATTTGTGCACCTGCAATGCTCTAGCTTACATAGTGAATGTAATATGGACGTTACTAATCATCCATCTATGTAAGCACTACCCCCAAAGCATAATTCGATGCATTGGTCATCACATGAAATGATCTGGACCAATTTGATGCTTGAAGTATGGGAATTTCAACAAGCCTTTGCTTTAACTGTTAAAATGCTTATTCACATGCAAGGGTCCAGATGAATGATGCATCCTTCTTCGTCAATTCTACCAATGACTTGGTGATTTTGGAAAAATTCTCAATGAATCGCCTGTAGTAGCCAATATGACCAAGGAATAACCAAACTTCTTTGATTATTTCAAGTTGGCAGGGTATTCCTTGGATTACCCTTATTTTTTTAGAATCCACCTCGATTCCTGCTTTTGAGATGTGATGCTCCAAGACTGTGCCTTCCTACAACATAAGATGGCTCTTTTACCAATTGAGCCTAAGGTTTGTTTTGACACATCTTTTCAACACTTGCTCAAGATGGTCCAGAGCTTGCTTGAACGTAGCTCCATATGTAGAAAAATCATCCATAAAGATGTCTACCCCACTACTGATCTATTATTGAAAAATGTTGAGAACAAATCTTTCAAATGTGGCTACGGCATTACATAGACTAAATGGCATCTATCAGTAAGCAAAAGTCCCCCAAGGACTTGTAAAAGTTGTCTTGGCCTAGTCCTCTGGTGCAATTCGAATTTGGTTATTGCCACTATAACCATCAAGAAAGCTATAATAACTATGCCCCGAAATGGTGTCCAGCACTTGGTCAACGAAAGGCAACAGAAAATGATCCTTAAAAGTTGCCATATTACGTAGCTAGAAATTAATGCATACCCACCATTTGCCTCTTTTCTTTGGCATGATCATGAGAGGACTGACCCACTCACTATCTACGATAGGGTAGATGAATCCCGCCTTGAAGAGTTGCTCAATCCCCTCTTTGAAAATTTTTTTTAACTTGGGATTTAAACATCATTGCAGCTGTCGTTTCGGCTTGATGGTGTAGTCAGTGTATATTCGATGCTAGCATATTCTTAGATCTATCACAATGAGTTTAGAATATGACTAGGCAAAGGCTGCTAACCATTTTTCTACAACTTTTATTAACTTTTTCTTCTGTTCTATAACAAGCTTGGAATTAATGATAGCTAGCCTTTCATTTTTCAAAAATACATACTCCATTCCAGTCGGTAGCATCTTCAATTTAAGGGGCTCTTGTTTAAAATTATCAAGAATTTCCAGCTCATCCCAATTGACATCATCATTTGCTCCTTCGGAGAGTTAGTGATGAACTTGCTCAAGTTCATCCATACTTGCAACGTACTCGTACATTAGGCCCTTAGTCAGTTCCATGCATAATGTACTACTACTAAAATCAGCTGTCAACCACTAGGTGCCTTTTTGTTTTGTGGCTGCTACATATAGACATTTCTAGATATCAACTTCTGGTGCACACTACTTGCATGTATAGATAGATGTTTGCTTTACTGACCATAGCTTTTGCACACAATGGCACCATGAATCACTATACGTGATACGTGGAACTCTTTTCTTCTCATTGCTTTCAAACTCATTTTCTTTTGATATCTCCAAGGAAAGATCTCTAATATCCATTTTTGTATCCACAGTACTTAGCCACACCCTTCCCATAATGATTGGAAAGTCCCCCTTGTAGTTCTCCACTTTGATTACTAGGAAATCAACGAGATATGACCACACAAAAATGGTGGTGACAATGTCTTTAACCAGTCCCAATGGAACAGTGATGGATTGGTCTGCCAGTTCTAGTCAAATGTTCCTCTTCTTCAAAGGAGGAAGGTTCCACATTATGTATATCTCATGCAAGATTAGATTAACATCAAAACCAAAGTCAAGAAGAGCCTTACAAAGTTCATTCCTAGTAATTTGCAAATAAACTAAGGAACTTTCAGGATTAGCTAATTTTCTAGGTAGGTTACTAGCTCAAATCCAATCAGATATAGTATGTGTTAGCATTACAGTATGGATTCGAGAGGGATTTTGATTTGAAGAGGACTCAGATAGAGAGGAAATAAAGGAAGATGGAGGAGCAGGGTTACCAACCACTAATGTGTTCGAGGACTTTAGTGGACTACGAGGTTGGAAGAAAGGTATTTTCTTTATTTGTGGTTCCGACCTACTAGATGGGTTAATTGATTATAGATTAACTACCCTCGTAGCATTTCTTTGCTATGGTTGTGTAGGTAATTCACCCAGCATGGATGGAGCTGGCAGTAGTTGTGTAGGAGGTGGGGGAGTATGTGCAAGAATAGGAGATGCATGAGGGTAGTAGGTGGTATCCCTCCTTGGATAGGGTGATTGGTATGTTTTAGGAGGTTAGTGATGAGATTGGTAAGTAGCAATATGACCAGAGAAGTCCCTTGGAGATGAAGATTGCTGACCATAGTAACCATAGGAATTTGGTTGTCGGTAAGGGTATTGTTACCTTGGAGGTGCTAATGCCCACAATTGAGGTTGCTACCACTGTTGGTACAATTTATAGGGTTGTGGAGGAGTTTCACTTGGGTAATACTATTGTGGTTGCTGGAACTATCGAGGATTACCTTGTGGATAAGGTAATCTTTTGGGTGTTTGCCTTTGTGCAAGTTGTGGATGTAAGGCATACACCCCAGATTCCTGCAAGCTTGATACAACTGGACAAAATCCCTTAGGATGTTCATATTGGTAGACATCACACCCACCATCATCATTTGAATCACTATCCATAGCCATCTCTATCGTAGCTATCTTACCTTTACCCTTAGATTTGGCACGTTCATCTTCCTTATGTCTCCAATGCTCTCACTCACCACTTTTCTCCTTGGACTCTTCAGCAATTTTTAGAATAGCTTGAAACCTATTATCCATGGAGTCCAATATTTGGTCAACCTTAGTCGTAATGTCTTATTGCAATTTTTGGAATGGCAAGGTTTTTTGATTTACCACCCAATCTTTGACAAATTCATCCTCCCTTAAACCGAGGGATGTTGTCCATATCTAGCCTCTTTATTTTGCTGTCCTTCACATGCCCTGTTGGAATCCTCACAGCCTCTACAATATTTAACATATCCCAAGTAGCAAGTAGGGGTTCATCAAGGTCATGATGGTGGTGCCTACGATGTTCCCTACTAGCCATTCTTTATTGATGATGGGCCTCTCTGGATTACCCATGTCTTCGGTCACAACTATCCCAATGGTCCCTTATGTTGTTCTAATCCCGTTGGTCACCTCCATCATCAATCTAAACCAGATGAAGAAGAAGATGATGACGATGAAGGGGAAGAAGAAGGGGAACTTGCTCCACACTGATGTCTATCATCCTTTCTTTGATGCTTGCAACCACGATCACGATCATGATCTCCTTTGTCTCCCTTTTCTTGACTTACTTCTCTAGATCCATTTTTGTCATTGGATCTGTTTTGACTAGAACCTAGATTATGAATTGTAGATTGCACATTCTAGTTGAGGGCTCCTTGAACAAAGTTAGAGGAGATTCACTAAAGAAATGGTCACCTTCATCAATTATGCCAAGCGGAGGTGGAAAGATGTTTGACCCCTTACCCTTCATAAGCTCATGTTGATGCTCCAATTGTCAATCCCTTAATCTTTGCGCTTCAATCGAATGATAGTCCCTTGAGTCAAGATCTTGCATTTCATATTCTCCATGAAGATGTTGAAGCCCATGTCATGCGAGCATTAGCTAAAGCATTGCTGGAATAGATCGGTCAGGTGGCAACACAATGTTACCTTCCATATCACGCCACTGCATCAATTCATCTTGATGTAAGATGAAGGTAAAGTCTAGTACATACTCATCAGGATGAGCATATACCACTCGGTATTGTTGAGGTACTTGAACTGCCCTAGGCGGAGATGGGCTCTTGTGAGAAGAAGACATTGTGTTAATAAATAGTATGAAATTAAGATTTAATTTAATAATAATAATAATAATTTTTATTTTCATAAGATTTGACTCTCAGGGTTTGAACAACGAGGTTACTAAATTTTACGAGGCTTAGATAGTGCACAAAGAACTATAGTCCCCAGAAACGGTGCCAATGATGAGTGGCAAGGTACCCCTACACCCAACTATACAAATCACAAGCATTCAGATGCAATCTAGTCGAATCTCATAGACTATAGTTACTAAGTACACTAGAGCTAAATAATGTCTTTGTGTTGTTCATTCGTTGTCTTCCCACTCCCACTTGTGGAATGCAATTGTTGGTTAAGTGTGACTAAGGCATATGATTTTTATTATTTGTGTCTTTTATGAAATTACTTACCTAGAACAAGAATAAAAGTAAGAGTGAGTAAAAGAGTGATTAATTACTAAGTAAACTATAATCTAATCTAGCCTAACACAACCATTCTCACTTCCTAAACACATCTTGAACTTTGTGCAAACACTATTGGGCTATCAAACGCTAATCATTTCTGAGCTACCAAATGTCACACGTATGCTCAAAAGGGTTATGCTTGTGTAATTTAATGATTTGTTTAATTGATCAAAATGAATTGTTGTGCTAACAACATGAAGGTAAAGTTCATAAAATGAAATAACATAAAATAAAATATAAATGCATGAGAAAGGAAATCTCAAGTGTTGCAAGGATGAATCAAAGACCTCATCTTTATTACCAATCACAATGGTGTGCTCAGGTACATCAATTCTTGAATAAAGATTCATTCACACTTAGACCTCTTATTGTGGGCACTTGGAAAATATTCTAACTTTCAAATGGACAAATTGCAAGAGCTTCGCTATTCACTACCAAAACCTTACTCCCAATTGTGTGCCTGGGCACGGTATTTATAGACCCAAGAGTAACCTTGTGATATAAAATGTACGATATCGCATCTTGGGCTATGATATCGCGTACCCGATATTGCAACCACCTCGATATCAAAGTGATGAAAAACATGATTTATCATCAAGAAAAAATTATTGGTCATCTATTTACAACTTGTAGCATCTTCCTTTTTTGTTCTTTTGTAAAATTGACATTGATAATTACTAGCTTGTCATTATTAAGAAAGGTATATTCTAATGTTGCTAGTAAAATCTTGAGTTCAAGGGCCTCTTACTTAAAATGATTAGGAATTTCCAACTCCTCCCAATCCATTTCTACATTTTTGTGAGAGAGTTAGTCATGAATTTGCTTCATTTCATCCATGTTATGAACATAAACACTTGTAAGAAGCTTCATTGGTTCCATGCATATTGTTAACTTAGAGTTATTATCTGTTGTTCGTCATTGGGTACCTTCTTGTTTTGTGGCTATTACATACATGTACCTTTGAATATTTGATATCTCAACACACTTATTACATGCGGTGATGGATGTACTCCTCATGGCTCATACCCTTTGCATGCAGTGACACCCTATTTCATTATGTATGATGCATTGAACTCACTTCTTCTCTAGCTTCCTAAATTTATTTTCCTTGTATATTTCCAAGAAAAGGTTTATGATCCCCATATTGGCATCAATTGTACTAAGCCATGCCCTTCCCATAATAATATGGAAGTTCCCTTTACAATTATCCATGTGGATTACTAGAAAATCAACCGAATATCATCAACCACAAATAATTATTACAATGTCCTCCATCAATCCCAAAGGAATAGTGATGGATTGATCTACAAGCTCTAACTTAATATTACATTTCTTGAGTGAAGATAGGTTTTACGTCTTATCCATCTCTTAAAGAATGAGTGCATGCCAAAGGATAACCTCATTCTTGGAATGAGCACATGGTACTGGTGGGTAAGCTCATTCTAAAGTTCACCCCAGAACTTGAATCTAGTAGAGTCTTGTATGGATCATTTCCTACAATCTTCAAATAAATTAGGGGACTTCCAAGTTCAAATTATTTTCTAGGAAGGTGTCCTACCTTGATCTAATCTATTACTACATGAGTCAACATGATAGTATGAACATTAGGGAACCTTTGGTTCGAACAAGACTTAATGGTAATTTTGGAAGTAGTTGATGAATGCTTAGCAGCCATAGATTTCTGCAAAGGTTTTTATGAACTATTTGGTCTAAGGAACCACTCAAATGAGCATTTGACTATAAGTTTACTACCCTCATTGTATTTCATTATTGGGGCTACAATGGAATTTTCCCTTGCATAGGTAGTGTAGGTGGTAAGAGAGTGGTATTAGAGGATGCAATGTGAGTTGGTAGATATGGAGGAGGATAAGTAGAAGGAGATTCAGTTCACAAAGTAGGTGTCCTACAATATTCTAGGGAATAGTAATGATGAGAGAAAGAAGTGCCTTGCAAAGTCCTAAGGATATATAGGTTACTAGACATAATATCTAGAAGGGTTTGATTGCTAGTAAGGATACTGCTACCATGGTAGTGGCATCCTCCATGACTCTAAATTTTGCCACTACTAATCCTACCCTTGAGGTTGAGGTTGTACTCCACTTGAGTAATACTATGGTGAGTGGAACTATTGTTGATAATTGCCTTATGGATAAGGAAATCTTCTAAGTGGTTTCTTTTTTGTTAATTTTGGATTTAATGCATACATCCCAAATTCTTGCAAATGTAACACTACAGGAAAACATCCTTTAGGATACTTATATTGATAAATATCACATTCTTCATCATCTATGTCTAAATCTACAACGCCATCTACTACCCCAACCTTATCTTTTTGCTAATAATAATCCTTGCTTGTATCTTTTCTCATTCTCCTATTGTCTTTATTCCCCTACTTTGTTTTCTCCTCCATAATCTTGAGAGCATTTTGGAACTTCTCATCTAAGGAGTTCTACATTTTTTCCATCTTAGTTGGTATGTATGTAACAGATTTTTGAATTAGTAAGGTTTTTCTTTGTACCACTTCATCTAGTGGTGCTTCCTTCTCTAAATCATAGAAACACACCTTGCTTTTGCAAATAGAGGGAGTCCTTATTGTATCTCTCTATACTTTCTTATTTTTTTCAACTCTCATTTTTCCTTTCCCACCTAATTAATCATCCTTTAAATCTGATGGGCTCTCATTTCTAAAAGTCTTCCTTGGGCATAAAATCCAGGAGTTTCTCTAGTTTTATTTTGAAGCCCATCTATTATGTGGCAAAGATGCTCCCTTTAAGAAAATCCATGGCCTAGGCATTGGTGGAGAGAGTAATACCTACCCAAGGCTACATCTAAGGATTTATGATTATCTTGTTTCCATCTTTGGATTTATTTTCTCAAGTTGAACACTCTAGAGTATGTTTGACACTTGTCATTGAACTCTAACATTGTACTCCATCTACAATGGATTCCAACTCTGAGGGTTAGTACCAGCTTTCAACTTCCTTGATGAATGTCCTTAGAAACAGTTTGAGCTTATGCTACTCATTCTCAATGTTATGCAATGCACATGCATCATGGAAGGCCTATAAATGATTTTGAGGATCATCATTATATCCTCCTTCAAATTTAGTGATATTGCTCATATCAAGCCATTTAATTCTACTATTTCTTTGATGCCTAATAGGAATTCAAACTATTAAAATGTTGAGCATGTTTCTTGTAACTAGTAATGACTCATCGTAATCATTACATTCATGGTGGCTCTTATTCATGCAATGTCTCCTATGATGTAAATTTTTGTACCTCCATTCCTAATGATTCTCCTCTTCCTCTTGTAGTTGCCTATGCTCCCTATTCCTGTTATTATGATGGGATTTTTAACCATCTACATCTTACTTCTAATCATTTCTCTTTCAATCTCAATCATGGTTCCCCTTATTAGAGTTTGACAATAACGAGGATGGTGAAGGTGGAGGGCTAGGAGAGTGATGCTTGCTAGTCCTTCTCCTATGGTCCTTTAATTGTTCTTTCTCCTTTTCTTTTTCTTTCTCTTTTTCTTTGGATGAATGACTATGAGATCTTTGACTTAAAGTTCTTTGGGTTTTGGACTCTATCCTCCCCTCACCCTACTTATTCTTTAGGTTTATTGCAACCATTGGTGAAGTGTATCTCCATCACTGAAAGAAGAAGAATCTATATGCTGAGATTGCCTTGAGAAGAATTCAAGGCCTTCTTTTTGTAACTACAGAAACAATGATGTTTGGATCCTATTTCTCTTCATAACATGCCTTCATGTGTTGATCTTTTTAGAGCTAGGTGTCTCTAAGTTGATAGTCTCTAGAGGCATGGTCTGTCACCTCATAGTCTAGGCCTACTAATTCAATTCCCAACTTCATGAGATTGGGCATGAGCATGACAAGAACACACCAATCGTGAGGTAACACAATGTTACCTTCCCTATTCCTTTAGTGTAACTATTCATCTTGATGGACAATGAAGGTGAAATCTAGATAATAGGGCCCTATTCATATGTGCATAGACTATTAATTGTTGAGGTCTCTCATCGGTAGTCCTTTTAGTCCTATTATAATGCTGATTACAATCATTGACATATGGTGATGAATCATTCCTACGAGAAAAATCCATTTTAGTGATTTGGATAAAGTGTGTCTTGATGTATTATTATTATTATTTTATTATTTGAAAGATGATTTGTTATATTTTCCTTACAATAACTTTGCAAATTATATGGATTTACTATATAATACTACTTAGCATACCTAGTTAAACTAAGTTCCTAGTAATAATGCTAATGATGAGTAGCAGGTATCTCGTATGCCCAACCATATGAATCATAAGCATTTACACATGGTTCGATGGAATTCCATAGACTTATTTACCTAAGTGGTTGATATTCCTAGACAGTGAATTATGTAGTATAAGTTCTTATCTTCTTAATCCACACTTATATTAATTTGTGCATATGGTCAAGTGTGGTAGAAACATAAGCTATTTATTTTTATGTTTTTTATTATTTTTTCCTACTTGTTAAATGATCAAATGAATAAATATTTAATTTTTAAATTAACTACTTCATTAACTAGGTAGCCTAACATAGAGTACCCATTCCCACTTGTTGTACACATCCTAAATGTATATTAAAACTGTTGGGTTACCAAGTGTATACTATTGGGTGCACAAAGTATGCATTACTAGGATTACCAAGTGTTAATATATTATGCTTGAAGTGGTCATACTCATGGTGCTTATGAACAATAAAATTAAAGTGCTACAATGGATAGAAGAAATCTTGATTTCATTGCCGCTCATGTAAATATGTCTAGGTACATATGAACTTGAATAAAATGTTCTACAATCACTTGAACCCATGCTGCGGGTACTCAAAAGGAAAATATTCTAACTTTTATGGAAAGAGGCTACAAGGGTTTGGATAAGCTATGATCGACGAGTGTCATAAATGCAAGGGGTGTGTAGATTTATATAGGCAACACCTACTTGTGTCAACACATCATAGGATATGTTGATGGGGCTTGTCTTATAAATACATCATCAAATGATATTAGAAAAGGAAACATAATATTTCTTATAAATTATTGAGTTAGTCACATCAATTCTCACTCCAAAAGTGATGAATCGTGATTCATTAGATCACGATATCGCGGCCTAGCTCGTGATATCGTATATGCGATATCATGGCTCTTGTGCAAGCCTATAAATACACCTTAGGTGTACAATGGAGCATAGGGAGGTTTTTAGTTAGAAGTTAATTTTCATTAGCTTCTCTCAACCCTTTCTCCTAGTGCATGCCCGCAGTGTGATGATTGTAATTGTGCAGTACCTTTATTCGAGTGTGATGTACTTGGACATGCACATGACTGGAAATAAAGATTGAGATTACTTCATTATTACAGCATTCACTTAGTTTAATTAAATAATTGTTATTTTTCTTTATTACTTTTGTAGTTAATATCTCTTCACCCTAAACTCCTTAAATGCGGAATGAGTATGACTTAATCACAAGCATTCAAGTGTGACTACTTGGTATCCTAGTAGCATACCTAGGATCTGCACTTGGTAATCCCAGTAGTAGTCATACACAAGGTCCAAGATGTGTACGGATGATTAAGGGATAGATGCTCATTACACTTAGGCTAGCTTAGACTCTCTTCATCCCTTTCCTCTTAGCTTAACAAGTTATTTTCCATTTCCTCCAAGAGTAGCACTAGGTTAGAAACCACATCATACACCTCACTCTAGACTAAACCATACATGACAAAGAAAATACTAGTCTAGGTGGGAAGATAGTTAACTACGATCAACAAGTAACTATCTAGATACCACAACTAGCCCATCTACAAAGTTCAACCGGATCATGCGTGAAACGCTTNAAGTTTGGAGTACCCAATCTAATGTAGGGGTCTCCTATGAGCATAAACAAAAACAACATTGTCCCAACTCACAAATGCATAACATACCTAGTGACAATGAACCCCTACTGGCTACTACAAGCTGAACGAAAATACAAGAGCTTGTTCGAAAATCCCGCAGGCATCGTAAGGAAAGCCGTCTACCCAGGCTTGACTAAACAACTTTCCTAAGTTTTCAGGAGGCTATGATTTAGATCCTCAACAACATCTAGAAGCCTTCTATGATGCCTGTGTATGGAAAAATATTGATAATGGGTGGCAAAAACTTAAGCTCTTTCCTACGACACTCGTTGGCCATGCAAAAGTATGGTATAGGTCCTTAAAATCAAAATCAATCTGACATTGGCAAACAATGGTAGAACTATTTAATGAAAGATATCACATCTATGCGAGAGTGTTAGCCTTGAGGAAAAAAATCCAAAAGTGGAAACAAGCACAACATGAACCCTTAGACATGGCCTTAGAGAGATATTATGCATTGTTAAACAACTACCCAGGCCATGAGTTCTCCGAGGAAATGCTAATGTACCATATCATAGATGAACTCTATAATGAAACAAGGGAAACCCTAGGGATGTATGCCCAAGGTCAACTATACAAGCTACAAACCCACCAACTCCAAGAGCTTATCAAGTGGGTAGTAAAATAAGAAGGAGAAATGGCTAAATGGGAGAATGCTGAAAAATCTCAACAGGCCCATAAATCAACAAGGACCCATGATTATGAAGAGGAGAAATCAACTCACCGCAAGGAGGTGGAACCATCTTTTCCAGTACTACAATCATTAGATGAAGTTGAGGCAAAGATCAATAAGATGATGGAATGGATACATGAAAAATGTGGAGAATATGCCAACATTATTGGAAATAGAGTTATGACAACCTAAGAAATAGGAAAAAACACCTTTAGACAATCAGAAAGAAGGGTTGAAGAGAATAAGAACTTAACTACCAATCATACATATCAATGTAACATTTTCCTGTATGATCACCCCAAGGGCCAATGCCCAATCTTGTCACACTTGGATGAGCATTAGGGAAGAATGTTACATCCAAAGTTCATACAAAGATACTGTGTTCAATCATAGTGGCAACAATCCCAGTCGTGGGGGATGTCATCCCCAAACTGGTTACACCCTTCATACTATCTGAACCTAAGTGCTTATCAAGTTTAACATCCTATTTCCCCAACTAGGTCAACATCCTCTATCTTGCCACATTATTATTATTCTCCTCAATACTATCAACCCGTATCCTCACCAATAGGACCACCACCTTAGGCATCTTACACTTCTCCTCAATTTCAAAATTCTCATCCTTCACCTCCTTCTACATCACCACCAATTGTACTTGAAGGGTTTGCCCCACAGCATCAACCCATGAACGTTACTTGTGCTTCTACTGTCAATAGCAGTGGGAATCCTCCACAACATCATAGGCGTTACTTCTTTCAATGTGACCGTAGAAAGGGACACCACAGTTCAGAAACCACTACATCCACCAACTTAGCACAAGTCCAACACTGTGGTGCATCTTCCTCTTCAAACCCAATGCCTCATGTTACCTTATCAGGGCCACCACTCAATACTCAAACAACCATGCAACCCAATGAATATAGCCATATGGGGAGACATGTTGATCCTTGCATACCATCTTACGATCGCAAGTACCATAGTGGGTCAACTCCTTATAAATTAACCACATCTTATAACTTGCCCCACTATGTCAAATTTAATCAAGTGTGTGAACCCCAATGGGGTAAGTATGACCGGGTCCCAATATTTCCAACATGTAAGGATCCTAACCTTCATTTATTAATTCTAGCCATTCTCAACCATTTAGTTATTGGGGGGGGGGGGGTATCCCCCATTCTAACAACAGCAAAATTAATAAATGTTTTCCTTTTCTTTAATTTTACAATTTTTTGTTTTCTAGTTTTTCATCTTTCAATTTATTGTTTTATCTTTTTGTCTTTTTACGAGTAATCTCATCTACGAATACAACACTCATGTGACTCATTGGTTGAGGTGTTGTTCTCTGCTATCAACTCTCAGGTGACTAATTACTTGAATAGCAAGCCCATAACATCAACCTATCCATTCGATTAATAAGAGGTTCTACCCTAGGTACAATGATATTCCTAATCATAAAAACTTAAAAGTAATTTTGTGCTCATTATGCCCAAAGCGAAGAAGGATGGACCAAGAGGGAATGGCTAGGGTGTGACATCAAGGGGACTTGTGGATTCTCTTTGGTGACATCTATAGGAGTTACCATGTAGCCTGGTTGTACTAATATCCTTGAAGATCTAACAAAAAATTGGGAGTAAGAGTAATCAAAAGGCACTTAATCAAGGAAAGAAAATGCCATTCTAAGGGCTCCCACTAGAAGACATTCACCCATGCCTGAAGGTAGGCAACTTCTCTGGCTTAAGCATTCATTCAAAAAAAAAAACATGTGTGCCATAAAGCAAAAATCACTCCTCCCTTGAATGAAACGCCAAGTGATCGTATGCCTTGCTATCAGGGTACTCTTATGGTTGTCCATCATTAGATGAAGTAATGCGATGTCACTGATCAGAGCGATGGACTTGGTCCTGATTTTTGAGCGATATGTTAATGATACATTAATCATGCCTTACACTGAGGATTCATTGTGCCCTAGCCCAGTTACCTCATGTCCCAATCTCTACAATGCCTTCTACAATTCGCCTCACCTCGTCATTATATGTTGGAACCTACTTTGGGGAGGACCCACTTGCATGAATTTTGTAATTTGCACTTGTCACACATTATCCTCACGTCATTTTGCACCCTCCAAGTATTTCATTACCAACATTCTTCTTTCCCTTATCATCCTTCTAGTTCAAACGTTCCTATCTACCAACACATGTCCTTTTCCCTCATACTCTTTATGACTTCCATTGCCAGATTTTACACCATTATCCTTTTTGTGCCTTTAGGCCTGATCAATATTACCCTAGGCCCTTTACATCGACTTCAAGTCCGTCATTTTTGAGCTAGGAATTTCAAAAATTTATCAATTTTTCTAAGTACCCTACTTTAAACAGACCACAATATCGTGTATGTGATATCGTGTCGAACACGATATCACGGCCACGTTATTGCATCCCATAAAAACTATAAATATGCTGCCCCCCCCCCTCCCCCCCCCGGTGTGAACATCAACATCATTTGCAATTGTTCATGCGGGGGAGTTTTTCAAATTTTCTTCTACAACTTGCAACTTGTGTATCTCTTGTTCCAACAGTCATAACTCGCTCGCTAGCACTCCAATTTTCATTCCGCTTAAACCTATCTGAACCTGGAGTGTTCAGCTTAGTCGTGGGGGAGGGGTACACTTTGAATTACACACAAATTTTTTGAAATTCATTATCATCCAAAGGACACTATCAAGGGTAATTAATTATACAAAAATGATAAACCTGTGCCAAAAACAACTTCATCTCCTCACTTATACCAGGAAATTAAAATTGTGAAGCCACCTAATCAAAGTGAGCCAAATATTAAAACCTTTTGGGGACATTTTCATAAAAATTCCTAACTTTAAATCACATGGAATAAGAGATGAATTCATTAAGGCAAGAAGTAAGGTATAACTTAACTTTGGTGAGCAACCTTACTAATGACTGATCTCGTGTGATTGCAGATGGCCCCAAAGCGTAGACAACATGAAGAACCCTCTCAAGGTGTGTCCAAGCAACCCAGGAGAGGCAGAAGACAAGCATCTCCCGAACAACATGCAGAGTAGGAGGCACAATCATTTAGCATCCATCAAGAGACTCCTGCTACTAGATAATCGAGACAAGCAGAAGGTGGAGCTGCTACTACGCTTGAACAGGGACAACAACTCATGTTGTCCCCGAAGTGTGTTCAGGCCATCCGTGAAAAGTCCACATCGGCTACAGTGATCGTGGAATTAAACTTCGAACCTTTCACAAAATTCACTCCTGAGGCTATTAGGGACCAAGTCAAAGGGTCTCCATTATGGCCTATCCTCTATGAAAGTGGTGCTTGGTACTTAGGAGAAATGTACCAATTTTGGCACAATAAGGAAGAAGGCATCACAGTCAACATTTGTGGTGTGTCTGTAGATTTTTTTGCCAAGGCCATCTCGGAAGTGTTGAACCTTTCGAATACAGGGCCAAAAATTGCTCACCTATCCACTCGCTCCAATGCTAATGTGCGAAGGGTTTGGTTGGATAGGGCATATGGTAAAGAAGAAAGACATATGGAGAGTTGATGCTGGAAGAAAGGATATACTTCAAGATTGACACTTATCACATCTTTCACACGAGAGGATTAAAAAGAATCTCAACATATGTGGCAAGAGGAAGTGTGATATTAATGGGAAAGGCTAATGTCAACCTTCCTCATCTATATCTCATGGAGATCTTGAGGCAATTTGAAGAACGCAAGATAGGGAAGTTCGTGTTGCCCTTCCCTTGTCTCATCAAGAAGCTGTGCAAACGTGCTAGTATTCTGGGGTACACCAATGATGTCCTCAAAAGAGCCCAAAATGCTTCATTTGTTGAACTGCTAAAGCCGCCACTCTGAGGAAAAGTGCTAGTGAGACATTGGAGCTAGAGCAAGAGCAAGAACAAATGGTGGGATCCATTGCAACTCAAACTATAGGGCCTAACCAACTTCCAAGCACAAGGCCTAGTCAACAATAAGAAGTAGGGCCTAGCATGAGCCAACGAGATCAACCGCTGCCACCTCCGTAGGATTACCGACCATCGATAAGCCACCTCAGGGCCATCGCTGAGACGGTTAGTTGGGGAAGTCATGATGATGGTAATCTCTTCCGCGTCATCGATGACACTATATGACCCATAGTTTCTATCGATCGTGCACGGGGTGAGGTGTCCATCCAAATGGAAGGAGGGGAGACTCATTGGTCACAACAGATTTTAGGGAATGTTGCGTCTTTCTAGGTGTAATTGGAAACAAGTGAAGGGGCCACAGTGGTGGTCATGCAGCACCAAGATCCAGCGAAGGCTACAAAAGTGGTCACAAACCACATTAAAAAATATTTCAACATTCCTATTGTGCCACTGGCAGATTTTATAGGAGCACGAGATGCTCAAACTATGGCCGGCCCCTCAATGACTCATGCAGAGCATGAGGATGTCCTTGATCAATTATTGCAAATAGGACAAGTAATGATGTCCTTATTTGACATCCCACAAGATGTCACGGTAGCATAATCAGACCTCATCTCCACCAAAGGAAAGCTGGTCATGGCAGAGATCAAGGCTGAGCACACAGAAGCAAAGTTGATAAGACTCTAGGAGAGGCTCATAACCTTGCAAGCTACATAGTGGGACCCATCTTAGTTTGTTCCTATAGACTAGCTGGATACTTTCAGGACAAAGCAGCTTAATAAACTATTGATGGACAATAAAAGAGTGATGAAGGAGAAAGAGCAGGCTGACTGGGATGCCTCTAAGGCACAAGCGTAAACCTACACACATGCCAAGGCATTCAGAGCCTTATAGGAAGAGAATAAACAACTTGCTACTGACAATCTTCGATTGACCACTGTGGAGAAACAGAAGAATGTTCTCAAGGAAAACTTTCAGCAATTATGAGAATAGTTGGTCAGGGCCAACCAAGACATCAACCATTTGGCCAAAGAGAATCGAACCCTCTCAATAGAGGAGGTAAGTGCAATCTGTCAAAAGATGGCCATTGAAATAAATGCATGGCAAAATAAAGCCAAGTAGCATGAAAAGTTAAAGGAGCACTTCAGAGACCAGGTGGGAATGTATAAGCAAGTCATGGAAAAGGAGATCCATATGGCCAAGGCCCACATCAACACTTTCAATGCTCAACACACTGATTAGCAGGCCATATTGGACACGTATGCATTTGCCCACCAGGTGGAACTTAAAAGTCGAAACTTGTAGATTCAAGATCTGACAGAGTACATGGAATTGGCAAACCTGCAGTATGCCAGTCTAGCCATGTTGATAGCAGGATGCCTAAGAACAGAGCTCAAGAAGAAAGTAGCTGCCACCTACGCTAAATACGAAACAGAATTTGCGGAACACAAGAAAACGTTGCAGAAGCTAGAAGTCGCAAATTTTGAACTAGAAGTGGTTACGACCAACTACCAAGGCCAGAAAGATGTCGTAGTAGACTTGACTTGATGACTTATGGGTTTTCAAGAATACAGGAATAAAGCCAGAGCCTATGAGGAGGAATGATGGTTGTTTGTGGCCTGGTACGTCAAAGCAAATAAGATGTTCTTGCAACTACCATGCCCATGGGAGGTGCCGACTCCGTCAAACATTGGAGCATCAGCATGGATGGCACAGAATCCTCAAATGGAAGAGGAAAAGCTCTAGGCACTACTTCAGAGTCATCAAATTCCAAAACCTAGAGCACGAGACAAGGGGAAGCAATCCAGGGAGGATCCACCGCCACCTAGAACCACATGAGCCAAATAAAGTTTAAAATTTTGCAATTTTGTAATTTTGTGTTGTGTCCCAATTTTGTTCTATTGAGTTCTCCACTGCAGCATGAATAAATCCCTAGTTAGTTAATAATCTCATACCTATCCACTATGTAATCAATGGGGCTCATTCTCATTTTGTTTAACTCAAGGACGAGTTTTCATTCAGTCGTGGGGGTATGATGAATTGTGAGTCATTAGGTCACGATATCGCACTTGTGATATTGCATATGCGATATTGCAACTTGGGTCGCGATCTCGTATATGCAATATCGTGGCTCCTGCGTAGGCCTATAAATACACCTTAGGCGCACGATGGAGTAGAGGGAGGGTTTTAGTTAGAAGTTAGTTTTCATCTTTAGCTTTTCTCAACCCTTTCTCCAAGTGCATGCCCGGAGTGTGATTATTGTAATTGTGGACACCTTTATTCGAGTGTGATGTACTTGGACACGCACATGACCAGAAATAAAGATCGAGATTACTTCATCATTGCAGCATTCACTTAGTTTAATTAATTAATTGTTATTGTTATTTATTGCTTTTGTAGTTAATATCTCTTCACCCTAAACTCCTTAAACACGGAATGAGTACGACTTAATCATGAGCATTCAAGTGTGACTATGTGGTATCCTAGTAGCGTACCTAGGATCTGCACTTGGTAATCCTAGTAGTAGTCATGCACGAGGTCCAAGATGTGTACGGATGATTAAGGGATGGATGCTCATTGCACTTAGACTAGCTTAGACTCTCTTCATCCCTTTCCTCTTAGCTTAACAAGTTATTTTCCATTGCCTCCAGGAGTAGCACTAGGTTAGAAACCACATCATACACCTCACTCTGGACTAAACCATACGTGACAAAACAAATACTAGTCTAGGTGGGGAGACAACGAACTGCGATCAACGAGTAACTATCTAGATTCCACAACTAGCCCATCTACGGAGTTTTACCAGATCGTGCGTGAAATGCTCGTATTGGTATGGTTGAGTGTAGGGGTACCTCGCCACTCATCAAAAAGCATCATCCACAAATTATGAAATGATCTATCATGATGCTTATAGATTGAATAGTGGAGCATTGGGAAAACTTGCTACTCATCATTTGGCATTATTGCCAAGGATTTACAAGGGTTATTGACCATAACCTTTATGAGTAATCAATTGAGATGGCTAGTGATCCCTCTTGCCCAAAAGTTTGTTGTCTCCTATAATGTATATTGATTGTATATTGGTGGCTTTGTTATTTGCCTTGATTGAGTGCTCTTTGTGAATTTTGGGAAGCTTTTTCCACCAAACTACGAGGTTTTTGGTTTATGTGGTGGTAAGGGTGCTCTTAAAAGGAGTTAGAGGTTGCATTCCCTCTATGTGAGATATTACTATAATGATTAGGTCTCACTACTGTAGAAATAGTGACTAACATCAAAGGTGGCTAATGTGTTGCATGGGCTATCTTAGGTATGTCCATCATTTTTAAGAGTACTAGATTAAATAAGGTAATATGATAATCAATATATACTTGGAACAACAATAAGGTAGTAGCCTAGTAATAAGACACTTGATTTGGAACAACAATGTTAAGTTATACAAAGAAGAATACCTGGACTTTACACATATAGTGATTTTAAAAAGTGCTTGGTTTTACCAAAACTATCAAGTTATGTACTTTACGGATTCAGCGATATTGGAAAACCGCTTAACTCTCGGCAATACCGCTTTTTACCAAAACTATTGAGTTATATAAAGTGGTATAATTGTACTTGCTATTTGAAGTCCCCCAATCAACGTAGGCATCATCCCACTCAAACAATTTCGTAAAAGATCATATTTGAATGTAATATTTCTCAGTCAGCAACCACCGGAGGTATACTTCCCGAGAGCTGGGTTCCTGACAAACCCAGATTCAAGAACATAACATTTACACAACTCTGCCGGAATTCTATCACTCAAAAGATCCCTTTCCAAATAAAGCTGACGGCGATTTGCAAGGTCTCCCATGCTTCTTGGATAGAACATGACAATCTATTGGTAGAGGTAGAGAGGTCACGGTAGACAATGGTTTTAAATGGCAAACATCGAAGTCTTCATTTTCATATTTTTATTTTCAAGGTCTTCCATGTCTGTTGAAAATATTGGATAAGGTAAAAATTATGCTGCACAATGAATAAGAATTCAAAACTTTACATATTTGCAATGTGGCTAAATTCTTAGAGAACATAACCAGTAAAAGTAGAGGTAAAAAACCAGTAATTATATATTGCAAATCAATAATCAATTTGCAGAGTCACACGTGAGCATTGATCATTTTTATTTCTACTAGATCAAAGCAACCTGTGTTATCCAAGGGTTTGAAAATTAAGCCAAGCAACCACAAAGAAGGTGCATCACAAAGAAGGTGCATGGAAAGTATGGACTTAGGACATTAAAACCTTAGGATGTTTTTTTTTATTTTAAACTTTGACAAAGGTACCAAATTCAAAAGAAAAAGTGTTTGATGGACAAATGGCCAAATTTAAAAGTGCATGGTAAAAAATGGTATTGGTGCTGGCTAGTCTTATGAAGTACACTTATTTGGAGTTTTGTTTAGAACACTCTTCATAATAAGATAGGGTGTTAACCTTGAACACTGTGCTGAAGAATTAAGTTGTTTATTAGTTGTATGGTGAGAGCAAAGATGGTTGGGGATCATGCAGGATGGGGACGGGATGGGGGCTGTAGACAGTAGATAATAGATTGATGGCATATGCACATGAAGGTAGAATGTGGGCATTGGGCAATTTTAATATCCCACATCAAAAATTTCAAAGGGGCTAGTAGTGAAACTATGTGTTATGTGTGTGATGTGTGCAAAAATTAGGTAAAAATGAAATGGAATGAGAAAATTAATGTTAATTTGGCAAGCTTTTTTAAATACTGCTACTTCATGCTACTTTGCACAATTTTTAATATCCAGCTCTTGTTTTTACCATGGAAAATTGGATTTCCCAGTTGGATACCTCAAGGTCAAAGATGGATCGCTGCTAACGGTAAATGGTTTAGATTTGTATTAAAAATTGACTCATGCTGCCGAGCTGCTCTTTTTGTTTTGTGAAACCCAGAAGAAAAAAAGAATTCCAAGTTTTTTAACAAGTATTTGTTTCTTGGCAATTGAAGTTTCCACCACGTTTTAAGTTCACGCCACGCCCGTGCATGAGCGAAAAACACACAGCTTTTTATTCAATGTGTGCTATGACTAACATTATGTGAAAATAAATACTTTAAATTAGTGCGTAGGACATGACCAACATACACCAACAAAATCTGTTCAGAAACCTCACGGATCAAACGGATAAGATAAACCATGATCGTGACAATCATAAAAGCACTAACTTCCCCTTAACCCTGTGACTTACGGTAGTTCCTGTAATTGTTACTCTTTTAATATTCATAAAACTTCTTTTCGAGTTCGACACCCCATAAAAGCAATAACCGTACTAAACAAGCCCACTCAAATTTAAGCACGGAATGGAAATATCTGTCTCTCTCTCTCACAACGCACAGCAAAGAAACAAACTACCTCGTCATTATTACTATTATTCAATAATCGCACTTGTCTTTTTCCCCAAAGGGTGGCGACTTTCGGAAACGTGGCATCATCAGACAACGAGAAAGGCCTTCACACTTTGCCACGACAGCGAAATCTCCACGTCATCGGAGGTAAGCCAATGGTGGCGCCTTAAAAGCTTCAGACCACGATTTCCTGCCAGACTGACGTGGCTGGCCCATGTCGTGCCACGAGGGCAAGGGCCAGACGCAATCAAATACCGCGTCTGCGTTTACTTCTATTTTTGGTTTTTGGTTTCTCTTTGTTTTTCCGACGAATGCGCGCAGAAATGGAGGCAAATTTCGAAGTTGCGTGCTGGTTTTGGTTGCTGCTCTCTGGAATTTGTTTCTTCAGACGGCGCAGTGAAAAACGGGAAGAGGAGGAGGAGGAGCTTTCAGGAGGGCACCCACTTTCGCTTTTAGCACTTTTTCGATCTTTGTCAATTGAAAAGAGTTCCCCTGTTGCGGTTGTTACTTAGATATTTTTGGCTTCGGCGAAAATATCTTGGCTGTTTGACCTCGGCCGCTCTCGAGTAGTGCACGAAACTTCCAGTGTTCCAGACCGATTTCTGGTTCGAATCCCGCCACGCTGTCTAGGGCTTTCCAGGAGGAGCCGTGTGTGTCGATCGCTCGCGGATGATCGTTAGGTTTTGTATCGCGGTCTGCTTTGGCGGTTCCATCGATCGCTTTCTTTCAAGCTCCAAAACGTCGAGCGCCTTTGCGGAATTGCATCGTTTTGGTCGCGTTTTGAGGTTCTGTTTGAGCTTCAAGGATTTCGTTGTTTTGGTGCTTGAAGACAGGGCTTTTAAGCTTTGAACGGACGGTATCTGGATTCGGAGTCTCGAATGTTGTTGCGTTCAATCGGCGTTGGAGTTGCAAAAGTTGTCGGATTGTGATCTTTTTGAATTTCGCTTGGAAACGGCCACGTAGTAGCGATAAAATTGCCGGATTGAGAAGAAGATTCGAAGGTTTTGGATATTTTTGTGTCTTAACGTTCCAGGTTTGCGAAGATATCGAAGGGCTTGGGCTTCAATTCCTTTTTCTTTTGTTCCAGAGTTGCTCCTGTTTTGTGAAGTGTTCAAAGGCTCGGGCGTTTAATCACGATGTGCAAAGATGTCTGAAGCATTCAGCCGTGTAGATTTCGAGCTCCGATGCAGGGAATTTTGGTATTCACGGTGAATTGATTCATTGCATCGTGTGACGCAGCCGTGCAAGTGATTTTTGATACCAGGCAGGGGGTTGTACTACGAAGGTTTGAATTGATTCATTGCATCGTGTGGTACAAGCGCGCAAGTGATTTTTCGATATCAGGCAGGCAGGGGGTTCCACGACTAGGAAGGTAGCGAATGGCGGAAATGGACGATAAGGTGCAGGATTGGGAGTTGGGGCTGCCGGGACCGGAGGAACTGATGCCGCTCTCACAGATGCTGATCACGCCAGAGCTTGCCTCCGCTTTCAGCATCTCGCCGGAGCCCTGCCGGACGCTCGTGGACGTCGGCCGGGCATCTTCTAGCACCATTTCCTGCCTGCGTCGCCACAACAGCGCGCCGGAGGGCGGCACCACCTCCTCCACTTACTCCCGGCCCGGCAGAACCGCGTCCGCAGATTTCGACGCTGTGCTTCCGACGCAGAACGAGAACAGCGGCCGCGAAGGTGACGACGGCACGCAGCACAAGAGCAGCGGCGGTGACACAAACAAGGAATCGCCTTCCGTGGGAACAGCCGCAGCAGAGGAGGCCGATTCGTCCGGATTCGACGAGGACGCGGCGGCGAGGACGCTGAAGCGGCCGCGCCTGGTATGGACTCCGCAGCTCCACAAGCGCTTCGTGGACGTGGTGACGCATCTGGGAATCAAGAACGCCGTTCCGAAGACGATAATGCAGCTCATGAACGTGGAAGGTCTCACCAGGGAAAACGTGGCCAGCCATCTGCAGAAGTATCGTCTGTACCTGAAAAGGATGCAGGGCCACGGCGGTTCTGAAGGACCGTGCCCGTCGTCGGATTTGCTGTTTGCTTCGACACCGTTGCCGAACGCCATGGCTGCTGCTGCTCGCGACCATCATCATCCGCATCCGCAGTTGATGATGCCGGTGGCCATGCCAATGCAGGTTCCATACGGCCCTGGCCCTCACATGGTACCTGTGCCCGTTATGGGGATGGGTCCTCCTCCTCCTCTGCCTGTGCTTGCTCATGCTGCTCCTGCTCCTGCTCCTCCTGGTGCTCCTGCCCCTGCTTCTGCTGCTTCGTTTTCCGGGTATGATCCTCATGCTTATGGTGCCGCGTCCTCCTCCTACTCCATGTCCGTGGCTTGGAACAGCCATTCTGTGGATGCAGATAGAATGGAGACATCCTCTAACTTCAAAGGTGCTGCTACTGCTGCCAATGACTGAATGACTGATCGATCGATGAACAGAACAGAAGCAATGCATGTTGTTGATCCAGAAAGAAGTGAGCTACAAGGCCCGAGATGTTTCTTCTATTTTGGGTTGGATGGTTACGAATGTACATGTGTTTCGCTGCCCGCTAATGACGGTCAAGGATGCTTAATTTTGTCGTCTGGATTGAAGGCATGGCTGCATCCCGCTTATCTCTCGATGGGCTTGCTACTCACCCTGATATGTGGAGCATTCATCGTGTGTGTCGAGTCGTTAAGAGATTTGTTCGTCGTTGTGTCTTAGGATTTTGGGCATGATATCAAAGATTCTCAATAATTTTATGATAATTTTTATGGCCATGGATATGACTTGTTCGGCATTTTTCGCTTGGATTTTTCTCATCTTTGGAATAGCTTATTATGGATTAATATCTAATATCTAATGATCTTCTTCTTCTTTTGAACATACAAACGGAATCCCTTCCATCCAAAGGCTTTTGATTGCATCTAAGTTTGTGCTTGATTAGCGTACGTTCATCAGCATTGTTCTAAAAGCGCTAATTAAGAGCTAGAGATGCTATAGATGAATTAATCATGCATATGGAACATTCGTGTGTGCAGTCGTTAAGAGATTTGTTCGTGATTATGTCTTAGGATTTTGGGCATGACAACCAAGAAAGATGTTCAGTAATTTACAAAATTTTTTATGGCTATTGATATGACTTGTGCGGCATTTTTCCCTTGAATTTTTCCTATCTTTGGAACAGCTTATTATGGGCTAATATCTAATGATCTTCTTCTTCTTTTGAGCATACAAACGGAATCCCTTCCATCAAAATGGTTTTGATTGTGTGTGAGTTTGTGCTTCATTTGCATACACTCATCAGCGTTATTGTAAACGTGCTAATTAAGAGCGAGAGATGCTATAGATGAATTAATCATGCATACGCAACGCTACTGGACTTCTACTAAAAAAGTGGAGGCATGATTACACTAAACATGTACTAGAGGATGCAAAGGTGCATGAGACGAATGGTGCTTGTTAGATTTGTTAAATAGTTTTTCAGGTGATAATATGCTGAACTGATTGATTGGACCTCTGGAGACATGAAACGAAATTAATTTAGCATTGGTTTCTGCTATTCTGTATATACAGGGCGTGCTTTATTCCAACTTGATCGTCTAAATAAGGTGCTGACATACTGCTGATATTCAGGTGACTTTGATTATTAAATTTCTGCATCATATTTTTCATGAAATTTAGCTGGTATAACATGATTCATTTAGAGTGGTGTATTTAAGTTACCGTTTTACAACCTTTTCGGTTTTCTATGTGGTATACTTTACTGCTAACACTTCAATGAACTGGAAAAGTAGTTCCATTATGGAGAATGCGGAAACTTTTCCTTTGTTACCATCCATTGTGCAAATCATTTTCTTTTCATATGACCTCAATGTTGCTCATAATATGCCAATAGCATAAAGTTTTCACTTTTCATTAAGCTTAACAATGAGTTGTCAGCTTAGTGGTAAGGGTCTTGGCTTGGTAACCCCAGGTCACAGGTTTGATTCCACTGGGCAGTACTGAGTTATCATTTAAAAAAAATATATATCTGTAAAAGGAATTCTGACACTACTCTGATAGATCTATCAGGTCTTAGTGGATGTAAGTAAAAAATTTTAGTTTTGTTTTCATTAATATTTTCTATTATTGATGTTCATTTTGGACTGTGTAACTGAGAAAGGTTATTCTCTTCAAGAGCTCAAAAATTTTGGATGTTGCCTTATAACATCTAGGTGAAATCTATTTTGCTAGTTCTTGTAACGTTACTGGATTATATGAAAGCAGAATATTGATGTCAGTTTTGGCCTTTTATAATGTCAGCTCATGAATTTTTGTGAGCCCCTAGGGATAGATCATAAATTTTTCAGCAGTGAGGAATGTCAACTCTTTGCTTGTGATTACAGTGTTCTGTCTAGCTTCCCAAGATTTGGGAACAACTGATTCAAAACTGTAATCCAAATGTATGAAACTTGATGGCTAAAAGTAGCTGTTGCTAGTCAACCACGTAGAAACTTAATGTTCATCTTATCAAACTTTTCAGGCAGATTTGTTGCTCTCTTTGGCCAGGTAACACAGATGAGAGTGTTACAAATGAGATTCAAATTTATAATCTAGAATTTCTAGAGCATGCATTGTCACCATTTCAGGTATCATGATACTTGATATATAAAGAATGCTAGATTCATAAAAGAAGAAACATTCTATGATACAAATGCTGATGCTTCTTAAAAACAGTGCTCTGTTATTATTATTATTATTATTATTTTTGCCAAGAATGATCTTTTCAATTGCCTTGCAGTTTACCTTTCCAATGCTACATATGGAGTATTTTCAGACTTTCAATACTACACACTTGGTATTTTGAGGATTGGCTATTTGCCTTCTATTCATCTTTATCTTCTCCTAACTTTTTGCAACTGGTCCTTCAACATTATGGTTTTTATAGAATCTTCCCCTTTTATTGAATCCTATAATATGACCTTGGTTGCAGAGTAGCAAAAAAATTCATGCTAACCTGCTCATTCCTGGAAATTTATCTATTTCATTGTCATCATCATCATGTCCTCTATTGCACTGAACTGGGGGGACATGTTAGGGTAGAAGGTTCGTGAACTATTTGATAATAGTAGGTAAAGTGTTTTTTTCTCAGATCGGAAGATGGTTCAAGCTTCGGTGCAGCCACGTGAAGAGTTTATGCTTTTGCCCATCTACTAACCCTCCCAGGACCCCACTTGGTAGGATGAACATTGAGGCTCTAGGTGATAATCCTTTATGGTTGGCTGGTTGCCTAATCTGGAGAATTTTTAATTTTACAAGATATTATATTTAAACCAAAACTATTTGGTAACGGTGAGCAATATTTTAGTCATTTTATTCGCCCATCTAATTGTCATTTCGAGCTTCAAGATGACTTTTTAGCTGGATTGTGTTGGCAAATCTTCATTGAAACAGCTGTTGTTAAACATCGTTTATGATCCAAAAACTAGGCATTGAAAAGGCAGGTCTGTGAATCCGATATTAAAAAATAAATTATTCAGAAGGTTAGTGTTATCATACTTAGGAAATAGCAGAACAAACTCTATATTTTCATCTGACTTTATAAAAAATGCTAAATATGTGTAACTGTGCATTGACCTCGGTGTTGAATTAGGAAATAGGCTTCGTAGATCAAAAAGGCCTTAGGTGTCATAAGGGAAATGAATTTTTTCTCACCATTTCCAATTATTTCATTGTAGATCCAGCCTAGCGTAAGCTTTAAACGAATCCATTGATAACAAGCTGATGGTAAATGTGATGTATCACCCACGTGGAGTTGTGGCAATAAATTTTAATGTCATTCTGTATCATATTCTTACAATGGAAGTTTTAAGGGACATGAAAGGTTCCATTAACTGATGCTGACTTTTAATCTATGGAATCTCAGTGGTGTAATGAACATTAGAAGCCAAATTCTTATTTCTGTAGAACATAAAATGTGTAAGGTGAATATCAGTGATATATGAACTTGTGGGGTAGAGGTACTTATACCCGTAGTTGGAAATCCCTGTAACCAAAGGTCTGATGAATATCTTGTTTGTCAGATAACAGGGCCTGACTAATCACGTTTGTGAACGGAAAGCGTTGTTTTTGGTTGCTTTACTTATTTTGATGCTATACCTTTAAAAAAAACAAAGGTTAGATTATATTATCAAGATTTGTAGTCCTACTTAGGATGATTTGAAATATCTTTTATATTAAAAATTTTAAAAAAATACAAGCTGTTTGTAGTATAAAGGGCAACATGTATTTTTTTGGTTGGCTAGAACATTTGGATTCATCTGATTTAACTTTAAACAGTCTCTCAATATTTTATTTGAGTTGCTTTTTCTGTAATCCGTATGTTTGGTTTTAAATGTGTGCAGTTTTTCGTCTTGGGATAATTTTTTAAATAGCTTGAATAAATTAAATCTTATGTTTTGTGCAGTTATATGTTTCCATTTACAACCTCTGAAAGATTCATTGGCTAATTCGTTCAACTTGGATTCAGGGTCCCTGAACTAGACTCCTTTGCAAAGGCTCTGGGTCTTCCATTTTATTCATGCTTTGCTGTTTTGATTCCAATTATTATTCTTATTTTTAACTTGTGGTAATTCATTATTGTGGAGATTACGTTAAATAGTTGTTTTGGCACATTTTTTCTCTTTTTCATTTTTGTCTTGGTTCATCTTAGCTGCTTCGACTCATTCCTTGAAAATTTGATTCTAGGGCAACAAAGTCACACTGATGTGTCCTATTCCCCTTTCTTCTGCCTTTGTTGTCTGGCATTGACCTCTGACTGGTTCTCAGACACGGTGGTACATCGATCAGTTTTTCTAGCGTTTGTCAAATACGTTTTTTTTTTCTTTTTTGAAATGTTCTGCTCTGGATGAAATCTTAGATTCCAAACCATGTTTTTCAAATCGAATATTTTGACCGTCAGGCAGTTGGCGCAGTCAGGCTACGGATTTGGAAACGAACCGGCGAGGAGCCAAGCTCCTCCAATGGTAAAGTCTTGGAATTTGAATACTCAAAGCAAGCGGAAATACAAGATCGAAGATTCATGAAACACATGCTCTGCATCTTCACCTTGATTTTCATTCAAAAGGATTTATTAGGATCTGGTTTGCTCTTCGATGGTGGCATTTGTATTTTATTTTTTTTTCCTAAATTTTCTACATAAGTATAAGAATGGCCGTGGGTTTAAACCAGAATTAAGGCGATTGAGGCATTAGTTCGTTGCTTATAATATTAAACCAAAATTGACGTATTTTCGTTTCGGCTGTTGAAACCTCGGTAAAGTTTGTTGGAATTGAACATGTGTGATCCACAAATTCTGCCTCGGTGACAAACTTACAAAATTTCATGGTATTTGAATATTTTAGGAAATTGAAACTGTTTTTAATTACATTAATGACTTTATGGATATATTAGATTAATTTAGTTTCAACAATCTTTTGCATGATACTTATATATTTCAGCATTAATATATTACGAACAAACCATATTTTTATAATTTTAACATATTTTTTGGCCTTATAAATACAAATACAAGAAGATCAACACCTCAAGTTTCAAGTAGCATTAAATCTTTACTTATTATAAGTTCCTTAAGTATGTTAATTTTGTATGGAGCATTTAGCCAAGGCCTTGAATGCAAGGGGTGTTAATGTGGTTGTGGATGTAGGTGGTTTATGCCTTTTTGAGTTACTTAGATGTGAATTAAGATGGTAGGTTTGATAGTGAGAGGAGTTTGAGGATGTGATTGCATTGAATGATGAGCCCACCTCCTACAAAGACATGGGTTTGATGATAATACAGTTATTATGGGATGTGATACATTAAAAGATTGGGCTTAACTCCCATGCAAAAGGTGATGTGGATTAATGAATTCTTTGACATGTTTTGTATTCTATTTGCATATGGTATTCTTTATTTTTATATTTGTAGTGGATTTTGTTGTATGGTCTCTCTATACTATAGGTGATCCTTTGACTATTTTAATAAGATTTTTATCTTATGTTTAATTGGGCCTTAGTTGATTGAAACTAAAATTGAAACTATTTTTTATTGTATTCATAGACCCTCTTGATATATTAAACATCGAAAATATACATAGAATGAATGATAAAGGCTTCATTGATAAAGTTACCAAGTGTCCTTGGTAGTATTTGAGATAACTCAATTAAATTACTAGTTATAATTTGCCATCTCTAGCAAAGGTGCTATACCATAAGACATTGAGGAAATACCTGATATTCATCTTCAACCATCCTTTGACTGCATAGGCAAGAGGTTCTCTCTGGTGGAATTTTAAGTCATTTGCCTTGTTCATTTCTAAAGTAGTCAGAGCCCAATATTTGCATGCTAATTTGACACCTTGGATGCAATGAGATAAGGGTTGGTAAAAAAATGGGTTTGTTATCAATGCTTTCTCAAATAAAAATGTTTCCTCCCTTTTGAGTTGCCCCCATACATGCAAAAGAATCTTGTGTCTAATAATCTTACGAAGTTACTGATGAGTGGCGAGGTACCCCCTACACTCAACCATACGAATACGAGTGTTTCACGCACGATCCAGTCCACTCAACCATACGAATATGAGTGTTTCATGCACGATCCGATCGAACTCCAAGGACTAAGTGCTTATGCACCTTAATGGAACACTCAGGGTTAATCAATTGTTGTCTTCCCAAACTTACTTGTATTGTCACGGTTGTATGGTTAAGTAAGCTTGAGGTATATGATTTTTATAGCTTTTGTATTTTTTGTCTTCTACTAATAAAGGAGACGGAGAGAGAACTAAGTGGCTAACTTACATTAATTATTCATTAACTAGTTTTTAAATGTTCCTAACACTAGTATCTATTCCCACTTGTTGTACACATCTTGAACTGGTGCAATGCTACTGGGATTACCAAATGTTAATCGTTACTGGGTTACCAAGTGC
>MNCI01006555.1:1189708-1305209 GCA_015680685.1 Gnetum montanum | reverse complement strand
TAATGGAACACTCAGGGTTAATCAATTGTTGTCTTCCCAAACTTACTTGTATTGTCACGGTTGTATGGTTAAGTAAGCTTGAGGTATATGATTTTTATAGCTTTTGTATTTTTTATGTCTTCTGCTAATAAAGGAGAGGGAGAGAGAACTAAGTGGCTAACTTACATTAACTATTCATTAACTAGTTTTTAAATGTTCCTAACACCAGTATCCATTCCCACTTGCTGTACACATCCTGAATGGGTGCAACACTATTGGGATTACCAAATGCTAATCGTTATTGGGTTACCAAGTGCTACATGCATGCTCGAAGCAGTTGTACTGAGTGTATTTAACTAAGGGGGCTAAAGGTTGACAGAGATATTAATTAACTAGGAAAGTGCTAAAAAATCATTAATTACTAATTAGCTTAATCTGTATGCTGCAAGGTTTATCATAAAGTTCATCTTTATTGCCATACACAAAATTGTGCTCAGGTACAAATTTCTCGAATAAAGATCCATTCACTCTGTGAGTCCTACTGCGGGCACATAGAAATAATTCTAACTCTGGAATGACAAAACTTCAAGAGTTTGGCTAAGGCTCTAAATCTAATTATCTTGGAACCAAGGGCACCGCCTCTTATTTATAGAAGACGAGGCAGGACGCGATATCGCGTATGTGATATTGCGTGGTGGATGTGATATCATGTGCATGATATCATGTACGTGATATCGTGGTTCATCAGTTACTTTGCATCACAATATAGAATTTTCTCTACAATATCCCATTTTTTTAAAACCATTACATTCCCTTATGGGACCACCTGTTTTGACATATACTAGTTAAGACTTTCTTAGAAACTTTATCCATTGTTTAGTCAAAAATATTTTTAAAATGGTATAAATTAGTAAATAGCTTCTATTTTTGGAGGTATAATATATGCCTCAACTAGTAGTATATCATATTGTGTTTGTGTTTTAACCTAGACCTTTTTAACCAACAAATTCTTGTGAACTTTAATTTTTCTCTAATATTTCCTTTCCAATCCAAGAACCCACATTAGACACCCATATAAGAGAGTTGGTTGCACAATAGAATAATATAGTTGTTTTCTATCTTTCCATGTTGCTGTACCTATACTCATTTTCCTTTTAAACATTTGGAAGCTTGGGTGCAACATATATCTCCTTAATAGTTACCAACCAGCTATATGACATCATTTAGTCCTTTTACAAAATTTGTCATTATTTCTAAGATCATATTGGCGTCGTTTTGCTTTTGATGCCACTTGTGATGTTTGGTTGGCATCATTTTGATGTCAAATTAATAGCTCAATATCCGAAAGCTTCCAAAGTCCTCTCTATGGGCCCTAGTTCATTTTTTCTTCATGATCTATAAAGGATTTTTTGGTCTATAAATAAAAGACCCAAGACGCCATTTTGAACATATCTCTATGATCTTTGATCTCTTATCTCATCTAAGATGACTTGATATAATTTTTCTCTTTTTAGACAAGGAGCACAATCACATTGCATTTTTGACCTTTCAAAGCTCTTGTATCCTTGGCAAACCTTATCCCCATTTAACCTAATTGCATCTTCTTCATTATGCACTTGCTTGATATATGAAGGAATCCTTAGATCCAACGCAAACAATTTGGTTTGATCAAAATCCCTTTTATGTCAAACTTGCACTCTCATCAACATTTATTCTAGAATAAAACTTCGTCATGTGTACACATTAGAGACTGAGGTAATGTAGATCATCATTAGCAACATCTAAGTCACTTGATTCCTCTTTAAGCATATCACTAATATGCATGTTCTAGTCATCTATTTTTTTATTTTTTTATCTTCTTCTAAAACCCCTTCTACCGTAGAATTCTGATGGGACGCGATATCGCATGGGTCACGATATCGCGTCGGCCCCTATGATCTTGCATACGCGATATCGTAGCTTGTCGCCAGTTCTATAAATAAGAGGTGGCTTTCCTTTGTTTCATCATCTAGATCTAGACCCTTAGCTAAACTCTGGTAGTTTTACCATTCCAGAGATAGAATAATTTCCATGTGCCCACAGTAGGAGTCTCAAAGTGAATAGATCTTTATTCAAGCAAATTGTACCTGAGCACACATTTGTGTACGGAAATAAAGATGAACTTTCTGATAAACCTTGTAGTGCATGGACTAAGCTAATTAGGATTTAATTAATGTTAAATGCTTAAATGCTTTCTTAGATAATTAATCTATCTCAACCCTCAACTCCTAGTTAAGTGCATTCAGTACGATCGCTTCAAGCACGTGTGCTATGCTTGGTAACCCAGTAACGAATAGCGTTTGGTAATCCTAGTAGTGTTGCACTAGTTTAGGGTGTGTACGGCAAGTGCGAACGGATATTGATGCTAGGACGATTAAAGCTTAGTTAGTGAAAGTTAGTTATTTAGTCTCTTCACCCTTTCCTCTCTTAGCATAGGCGATAAAAAGATAAAAGTTATTAATATCATATACCTCAGACTTACTTAACCATACAACCATGATAAGACAAGTAAGTCTAGGAAGACAACGATTGATCAAGCTCAAGTGTTCCATAAGGTACGTAAGCACTTAGTCCTTGGAGTTCGACCGGATCATGCTTGAGACGCTCGTATTCATATGGTTGAGTGTAGGGGTACCTCGTCACTCATCATTGGTGCCATTGCTGGGGACTTAGTTGTTTTTGCGTTACGTAGAACATAGGAAATCATTCACATCGTTGGGAGCTAAAATGAACCCTTGGGGTTAATTAAGAGAAAAATAGCATAACAACAAATAGCACACTGAACAAGACTAAAATGTCTTCTTCTCCACACAAAAGCACTTCACTACCTAGGACCAACACTAGAGACAGTCGGCAGCACCACACACATAACCAAAATCCGCCAGTTCCTCAACAATTCAGTGTGGTATATGTTCATCACGATGAATATATACCTGATTTTACCTATTTCTTCCATCAAGATAAACAACTGCGTTGGTGAGACTTGGAGGGTAACATAGTGTTGCCTCTAGACAGAGCTACCCCCAACATGCTCCTTCGTGCCCTTGCACGAATAGGCATGTCACAATTATATGCTAAGTACATTACATGCGATTACAATGCAAGGGACTACCATCCCACAAAAGCGCAACGTCAACGGAACTCACGGTAGGAGAGCTATCACACATCGTTGAAGGGCAAAGGATCCCATAATGCTTTTCTTGTCATAAGCGAAATTAAGAGTGGTGAACCTATTTCAATAGGTTCTCCACAAAACAATGTTCCCCCTCCTAACGATAGTGAGGAGGTGGTGTATCAGAACCTTTGCTCCATGATACACAACCCTGGTTTTGATCCCCACGAACACCAAGTGTTCAATGAGGGAACACAAACACAAGATAAGGATGAGCATTCTGATCATCATCATGATCAAGGTCAAGATCACCTAAGGGAAGGTAGGAATCATTGTCATGGGAATGGTTCTCCTTCCTCTTCCCCTTCATCATCACATTCACCTTCTCCTTCAACATTAGGACGTAGTCATAAGGAACCTCATCGTGAGGATAAGGGTAAGCAAAATGAGAGGCCTTGACGAGAGAGTCGAGAGTGAGGATGAGGGCATTCTATCAAGACATGGAAGAAGGGAAAGCAGGGAACCGTGTAGGCATCACAGACGCCATAAGAGAAATGACCATGATGAACCCCTACTCACAACTCGAAGCATGTTAGACATTACAAAGGCCGTTAGAATACCTACAAGGCACCAAAAAGATAGTCGGATCAAGAGACTAGACATGAATAATATCCCACGATTTGAGGGGGGATACAACGATTATCCATAGAACAACTTACAAGAATTTCATGATGCCCGTGCCTTGTAGAACATTGAGAACGAGTGAAAAAAATTAAAGTTGTTCCCAAGGACACTCATAAAAGAAGCCGAAAGCTGGTACCGGTCCTTAGAGCCGGAATCCATTCGAAGATGGAGTACGATGCTAGAACTGTTTAATGATAAATATCAAATGTACTCCCAAGTGTCCAACATACAAAAGAAAATCCAAGGATGGAAGCAGGGTAATTATGAACCCTTGGATGCTACCATGGGCTGATATTATGAATTGCTACATTGTTGCCCAGGCCATGGTTACACACAACGGGATTGACTACGCCATCTCGTAGATGGGCTAAGACATGAAACTAAGAGAACCCTTGGAACATATGCCCAAGGGAGATTATCTAAACTTAGATCCCATGAGGTTCGTAGATTGTTGGAGTAAGTAGCTAAGGAAGAAGGAGAGCTACGTAAGAGAGAAAGCACGGAAGAGTATAACCATGATCCTTCCCTCCGAAAGAGGGGAGTTAGATTCTATGAGGAGGAGGACGAGTCACCACTCAAAGAGTTGGTGAGTGACCTTGCCACTTTAGAAATTAACAACAGAAGTTTTACCTAAGGTAGATCAAATTTGGGACTCCTTAGATAGTAGATTTGAAACTATTTTAAAAATCATAGAGGAGTCTAAGGAGCGAAGTAGTGATCATGATAAGAAAAAGTAGAGGGATTTGGACCATGCATGTAACAAAGGTAAGGGTAAAATGACCATCACTGAGGAGGTTGTGGATCTGGATACAGACAATGATGGTGGGTGTGAGATATGCCAATATGACCATCCTAAGGGATGTTTCCCAATAATCTCACATCTACAAGAGTCTGGGGTGTATGCACTCAATCCAAGACTTAACAAATGGCAAGCACCTTGTCGGTTACCTTATCCCCAAGGTAACCCGAGGTAGTTCCACCAACCATTAATGTATTATCTAAGTGGAACTCCACTAGAACCTATTGAGCAACATCAGCAGTGGCAATACCCACAGTCATGAGGGATGCCACCGCCAAGGCAACAATACCCTTACCGGAAACCAGATCCATATGGCTATTACGTGTAGTAGCCAATCTCCCCAAGTAACTCTGTTGGTCACGTGACCCCACAACATCACTACCAAGATCAGGAGTACTATAGGACTCTTTCTTCTTGGAGAGACACACCACATGCATACCATCCTCCCAATCCACCTATGACTCTTACACTGATAGCTCCACTACCATCCGCTCTAGTGATGCAAGGGGAACTCCCCACTCAACCATAGCAACGCAATGCTATGAGAGCTGTAAACCTTTAACCCACTACTGAACAAGAAGAATACCTTTCTTTAGAACCAACAGTCCAAACAAGCTCTCACAACCACAAGCGGTTGAGCCTCTGAATGTTTATCCATCAAATAAGGCTTCACAGCTCCCTTCAAACCAACAACAGAGCTCAACGCATACAGTTATGTTATGTCAACACATACCATCACTGACTGGATCAAGGTGGCCACCTTCCTAGGAAATTCTTTGATCCTAGAAGTCCCCTAATCTACCTCCAAGTCATTGGGAATGAACCACATAAAGCTCTTCTTGACTTGGGTTCCAGAGTCAACTTGATATCGCAAGAAATGTATAAAGCCTGGAACCTGCCTCCACTAAAGAAGAGCAATATTCGCTTAGAGCTAGCTGACCAGTCCATCACTATTCCCTTGGGATTGGTGGAGGACATCGTTACCACTGTGTGTGGTTGGTCATACCTAGCTGATTTCCTAGTGATACAAGTCAACAATGACGAGGGGGACTTCCTAATAATAATGGGAAGGGCATGGCTAAGTACCGTGAATGCATGCCTAAGAATTTGTGATGTTTCCTTGGAAATATCTAATGAAAATAGTTATGGAAAGATTGAGAAGAAGAAGGTTCCATGCATCACATACAGTGATACAGAGGGTGATAGCGTACAAGAGTGTTCAACATCTCCTACATGCAACCAGTGTGCCCAAGAAGTTAACATACAAAAGTTGCTGTATGTAGCAACCACACAACAAGAGAACACCCAGTGGTTGATAGCTAATCAAGAGAGAAACCCACCAATATGCATGGAACTAGCTGGGGGACCAACTTGCACCCACGAAGAAAGCATAGATGAAATGGAGCAAGAGTGTCGCCAACTTCCAACCCTTAATCTGAAGCCATCAATCGAGGGAAGTTGGAAACTCTGAGAAAATCAAATGAGTACTCCAATAGGAGAATACTAGTATGTGTGCAACTGACCAACCCTTATCATGAACCTAGAATGGTCTATGCACATAGCACATTTGAGAGAGGATGATCTCGCTCACTATTTTGGATCTCTCCCTTCCAATTCAGTCATGGGTGAGATGGCCATCTATGCTGATCATTTGCAGCCCTCAGTTTCTTTTTAAGTTTTTGTTTTACACATTTTTGTTATACAAATTTCTTTAAATTTTCTTATTTTCATTTTACAACATCGTTTATATCTTTTTCATTTCTTTGTGTGTTTGATTATTTTGTTTGATTCGTCACCTAATAAGTGTTCTCGATGGTGGTATGAATTGTATTCCATTGATTGCTAATGTTTGGTTTTTACCTTTAAGTTATGATGTTGATACTAAGGTATGGTTCTTTTGATATAGCAGGCAATGAGTCTACTTCATCAATACATCCATAAAATTCTATGGTCTCTCTTGGCTTGGAACTGTACAGTTCCTTTCTCAATAATAAGAACTATCAATGAACCGGTGACTGGGCATTTCTCAAACTAAGGACTCAAGGATTGAAAAGGGTGTGACTTCAAGGGGATTTGATGCACTTGTGCTGGCCATTCTCTTGGGTGCTTGGATGTTTTCTTCTTGAGTTTTCTTACCATTCTGACATTGCCACATTATCCGAAGCTGAGCAAAAAAAAATAATAAGTATTTTCATGGTGTGGTTCTCACGCAAAAACACAAAAAAAAAAAACAAAACAAAAAAAAAACACAGTGAGAATTCAAAGCACACCCCTTAGATGAAATAATCATTTAGGCTATAAGCACTAGTTATGGAACTAAAATAAACATGTTCCCTCTAACTAAGGCCCTTCTTGCTTCCCACTTTCTCCTCTTTCGTTTCGTCGGAATGGTGGTGGCTCTTTGGTGAAGGCATTCTTGTTACTTCAAGTGGATGGATGGACCAAATGTATTAATGTGAAGTCACTGAATGTAGTTTGTTTGAGGCCAGATTTGGAATGGGATCTACTAAGTCACATTAACCATTAATACACAAGGGGCTGTACACCACCTTGTTCTTGAGATTCCATTCCATTCACTTCTTTCCATCTTTCTTTTCCCATTTATCACCTCATTGCCAGTTGTATTAGTAGTCCATATTTTGGTGAATGCATTGTTTTCTTTTTGGTAAACTCTTGTGGTTAAGACTTTAACTCTTGCTTCCAAATGACATTTCTAGAGCCTATGGACTCTTTGAATGTGGGATTGTCAAGGCATTAAGGGCATGAGCCTACTTTGGGGAGGACCCATTGGGATTCCTATTTGGTGCATTTGTTAATTTCTTTCCTTTAAAAATTTCTGTAATCACCAATTATTTTGTTCATTGCCATCTTTGACATCCATTTTATTGGCATGCCCATTGTTTCTTTTCTCTATCTTTCTTATTCCTTATCTTTTTCCATTCTATCGCTACTAGAGGTTTGCTCTTAGTCATGGGGGTCTTGGTCCAATTTTTTGGATTTTCTCCTAACCCCTACACCTTGGGTAGTCACCAGTATTATATCTCCAAATCCGTATTAGCCATATCACAACTCAGCCAATGGATCTTACACCGAAGAAAGGTATCAATTGCATTATGATTCATTTACCCTTGCTAATATAAGACTATGTTATGTGTGCAGATGAAAATCATACACCAATGGATTGGACCTAGAGGAAACACTTGGAATGGATTAGTGCTAAAACGGTTATGCAAGGAATGAGATTGATGGCGCGCTTATGGATGAACAATGAAAGGTGCAATCTTTGCATTGGCAACAACGAACTTCTTCTTTTCTCTCTCTCTTCTCTCTTCTATCCCAGCTACCAAATAAGGCTGGATGTCAAATGTGTATAGTGTTCACTCTTGTTGTTGTGAACACTAAATTTTGTCATGTTTTGTAATGATGAGCTATTCACATGTCACCCCATTCACCATTAGTATCATTCAAGTCAATAATCCCATACCTTCCCAATATTTTGTAAGGAACTCGAGGATGAGTTTTCATTCAGTCATGGGGGTATGATGGGATGTGATATTGCATGGGCCGTGATATCACATTGGCCCCTTTGATATCGCATATGCAATATCGTAGCCCATTGCCAGTTCTATAAATAAGAAGCAGCTTTCCTTTGTTTCATCATCTAGATCTAGACCCTTAGCTAAACTCTGGCAGATTTACCATTCCAAAGATAGAATAATTTCCATGTGCCCACAGTAGGAGTCTCAAAGTGAATGGATCTTTATTCGAGCAAATTGTACCTGAGCACACATTTGTGTACGGAAATAAAGATGAAATTTCTAATAAACCTTGCAGTGCATGGACTAAGCTAATTAGGATTCAATTAATTTTAAATGCTTAAATGATTTCTTAGATAATTAATCTCTCTCTACCCTCAACTCCTAGTTAAGTGCATTCAGTATGACTGCTTCGAGCATGTGTGCTACGCTTGGTAACCCAGTAACGAATAGCGTTTGGTAATCCCAGTAGCGTTGCACTAGTTCAGGGTGTGTACAACAAGTGGGAATGGATACTGATGCTAGAACAATTAAAGCTTAGTTAGTGAAAGTTAGTTAGTCTCTTCACCCTTTCCTCTCTTAGCATAGGCAATAAAAAGATAAAAGTTATAAAAATCATATACCTCAGAATTACTTAACCATACAACCGTGACAATACAAGTAAGTCTAGGAAGACAACGATTGATTAACCTTAAGTGTTCCATACGGCGTATAAGCACTTAGTCCTTGGAGTTCGACCAGATCATGTGTGAGATGCTCGTATTTGTATGGTTGAGTGTAGGGGTACCTCACCACTCATCAACTTCAAAGAAAGGTTTTGCTTATTATTTATGGTAAACATTTATCTAGAAATGAAGGGTCCATTTTCCCCTTTATTTCAATCATTCTCTTCCACCTAGCATAGACCTATTGTTTTGGTTACAAATTCAATTAATAGGATTATATTTTCTTTTGTTTTTCTACAGGTCTATTAGCAAAACTATGTTTCTTTTAAAATGTTTGTGTTATTTTTAATTTTTTTTCTTTTTTTATTTTCACTAAATTTAATTTACGAATTGCTTTCTCTTAACTCTAGTATTGCTTTCATTACTAGGATATTACATTGATACAACCAAAAAGTTCTCATTTAACTTCAAATTATTTGTGGCTATGTACAATGTTACATTACTTTCTATTGCGTTAGTGATATTAGAAAAGGAAACACGATATTTTGTATAAGTAGTTATGAGTTGGTCACGTTAATTCTCATAATAACACATGTCAAAATAGATTTCAAAGTGCTTTTGAACTTTTTCAATTTCAATTTTGACTTGTTAATTGAGGACCCCATACTAGACACTTGTATAGGAGAGTTGGTTGCACAATAGAAAAGAATAGATGTTTTCTAACCTCCCATGTTGTATGATTTAATTATTCAAATAATGCTTCACTTGGAATTATGGAAAAGTTTGAAACTAAGGTATTTATATGATGGAGTAGGTTTTTTCAACATTAATTTTTATTCATAAATATTGACAAAAATCATGTATAATAATAAGCATTTTTTATAGATCTTTCCTTTAAATTTGAGATGAAAGCAACATCATCAACATACAACAAAATATTTACAATACAATCACCTATTGTAAAAGAGTTTGTAATTGGAAATTTTTGCATTCGAATATTTAGCTTATTATAAAAATGCTAAAAAAGAATAGGGGAATTAGGACAACCTTGATGAACACTAATATTACTATCTAGCAACATATTAGGTTTCGAGTCATTTTTTGTGATTTGGATATATATACCTTCTTGTAAAGATTATGAATAATAGCAAGCAATGCTACTAGAGTCCCTATGTATTGTAGATGCTTCCACAGCTTTTGATGGATGATTGGACCATAGGCTTTAGAAAAATTTACAAAACAAACAAAATTCTTGTTTTACACTTTGTAGTATTAATAAGATATTTTAATGTGATGATGTGATCAACAGTGGAATAGTATTTTCTAGAATCTAAATTTTGTAAATTATTTTTTTGAAAATATTATCTAATTTGCAACTAAAGTATATTTCCTAAAAACTTGGCCAAAAAGTATTACCGATAATGATTAGTCTATTGTTATTTAATCTATCTTCTTTCTTAAAGAGAAACATAGCTTTATTGATGCATCATTATTTATTCAAACTAAATTGGAGAGCTTGATATAAATATATCTAGATTACATTCTAAAGTATCGGTCCTCCTAGTTAAGCAATTCACTGTACAAACTTGTTGCATCTAAAACTTTTCTTTAGGCTAGTCTTTTAATGCTCTACATAGTATCTTCAAACTAAATATATAAAGTATCCTTATAGCTAAGGTGTTCTACTGGTTCTTCATGGCCTTTAAACAAATTTTAATAAAACTGTTACCTATTCTTAAAAGGGAATTTATATTCTATCCTTTCTTGTTTATGAAGCAATTTTCAAAAAATTCTTGGTTCCTTCTTAATCAAATAAAGGAAAATAACTTGTCTCTATTTAAAAAAGTACCTCTCCTTAGTACGAATTAGATTTTTATAGAACTTAATTATTTTTGCATGTTTTTGAAATTTTAGTTAAGTCTAACTACTACACATTTTTCATCAAACTAATGTTACTAGTGATGTTTTGTATTTTTAGATACATGTTATGCTACTACTAATGTTTCTACAAGATTTATGTTTAGCTCAAACTCTTTTTGAATTTTCTTTTGGAAATCCATCATTACTCTCTTTGTTATTTTGGATGAACCTTGCTTCCTAGTGAATCTAAGCTATCATAAATTTTTCAAAAGACTAAAATAGAGTAGGCCATGACAAGATTCAATTAACTCTTCACATACCTTAATGTGCTTAATCTAAGTAAGGCTATCTAATTTGAGATAAGAAAATCAATGCTTGAGTAGCCTTATGGTCTTGTGAAGGTGTAGCTACTAGAATGGGGAAAAATATTAAGGATTAGTAAATTTAATCCTTGATTAAAATTCAACAAATGTCTACTTCTATTATGGAGTTTTTTTATCTCAAGAGGGTCTATTCCACTATGTATTTCTTTTACATTCTAAATAATCTTGAGAATTCCAAAAGCTCACTGCTATTTATGCAGATCTAACACTAGCATTAAAATCCATCCTACAAAATTAAAAAGTATAATTTCGTGATACATTTTCCTTATCATAAAAGGTTTTTGCTTTTGAAGCAAAATAGTAATAAGCTAGGTAAAAAATGTACATTCTACTATGCTATTCATAACCAAGACATATTGTTTGTATTTATTAATTTTATTTACCATTACATGTTATTGTCCAATGTTGCAAATTAACATAGCAAGGTCTTCCATTTTCAACTTTCTTTTAACATGGAAAGGAAAATAATGCAAAACTTAGACAAAGAATATCAAAGTAGTCTTCCACAACCCAAGTCTTAGCAATCCCAAAAATATTAAATCTATTAAGAAAAAATAATATATAAACTAATAATCTTATCTACAGAAATCCATTTGATGAGCAGTGTGTATCCCCTATGCCTAACTATACAAATCACAAGTATGTACTAGTGATTTGGTTGAATTCTGTGGACCTAGTTTCTAAGTTTACCTATAGTCTTAAACTATGAAAAAAGGGGTTGTATGAGCGTTTTCTTCCTAACTCACGCTTGTACTATCAGTTTGTATAGTTAAATGTGAGTTAAGGCACATGATGTGTATTTTTTATAAGTGTGTGTGTCTATATATATATATTTATCCTAATGGCTAGATGAGTAAATGAAGGTTTAATGATTAATTATTTAACTACTTAGCTAATCTAATGACTAACTATTCTAACATAAGTAGTCATTCCCACTTACTGTAGATATCTTGAACTCATATCAATACTGCTAGGTTACCACATAGACATTACTAAGCATACCAAATATCCATTGTTGGGATACCAAGTGCAATACGTTATGCTTTGAAGTGGTCATCCTTATGTATTTATGATTAAGTATTTTAACTAATTAAAATCATGAAAGTAGAGTGCATTTAAAGTAAAGTGTAAATAGAAAAGGTTAAACTAATCTAAATGCTACAATAAATGTCATAAATATCATCTTTATTGACATTCATGCCAATGTGTTCATGTAACATGACATTCAAATAAAGATCCATACAATCTCTTTAATTCACATTGTGGGCACTCAAAGAGAAAATATTCTAATTCTAGAGAAACTAAATTGCAACAGCTTCACTATGCTATGGACCTAAGGTGCCATAAATCAAGTTGGTATCACATTTATATAGGCTTGGCTTGCATCAACATCGATGCATCTACCTTGACACATGTGATCATGTGTCGATAGGGATACATTAATGAGGTTGCGTCAACACATGCTTATCAACATAGCCTATATCATTATGACTCATCATACCCCCATGACTAACTAAACACTTGTACTTGAGTGAATAGAAGCAAGATTGAGTTTCTTAAAAAAATTAGGGAAGTATGAAATTTATTAACTAAAGGAGTAAGTGATTGATTGATTGACTTTGAGTGCCAATTGTATAGGATTACAAAGTTTAGTGTCCATTTCAAAAAAATTAGACACTTTACAAAGATCTTAGCATCTGTTGTAGAATTACCGAAGATGTAATGATTTCTCAAATAATGCCTAGAGGTGAAGGTTTCTATGATGCTAAAGATCCTTCATGAGCTTCTAGCACTAATGGTGGTGGAGGTGGCTAAGGTTGATTTGCTACTACTATTACTTCTAGCGAAAGTGTGAAAGCATCTAGTAATGCTTTCATTTTCTCCTCTTTACCACATGGGTTGTAGGTAATCCATGTGACTTCACCAATGTGGGTTGGTGCAAGGATATCCCATGAGCACAGCATCATAGGAAACAACTCCTTTGTATTGACAAACCATGCAATGAATTGTTAATGTTTGATGTCAAACATCTTGACCAAGTTCTATAGCTCATGGTAGTTATTCATGTTTCTGGCTAGGTTTTCAGCAACAAATCATTGATTAGTGCATCTGCTCTCGAGAACTTCAAGCTTAGCTTTGGTTGGCTCCAAATGCTGCTTGCTCTTCTTATGATGCTTGAATTCTACCTCATACAAGAGGTAGGAACTGGCCACATATTTCTTCACTTTTGTTCTTAATCTCTGTGCTATCAACATAACTAGGTTTGCATATTGGAGGTTGTTGAGTTCCATATATTCTGTCATCTTTTCAATTTGCAACTCGTTTTGGTAGATTTTATCTTTATTATACATGTTCAATCCATCAAAGATGGGTTGCCACATGTTGCTTCTTTATTCACTAGCTTGATTTATTTTTCATTAACTTCTTTGAGAAGTCCAACCTAGTCTTTGTAATGGTTATTTACTCATTTAAATTTTAGGGCTTCACTTTTCCACGTGGCTACCTCAATGACTATCCTCTAGTAAAATGCATAAACTTTATCTATTGAGATATTTCCATTTTCTACTACAAACCTCCTCAAGTCAAGGTTCATCTTAACTAGCCACTCTTGTTGTTGATAAACAAACTCAACGGTCTAGTCCTTTTGTTATTCTACATTGCGCAAGTGATGAATGTCTTTGGTTAGGACCAAGTTTTCTTCGCTAACTTGTAACAAGTCCTTGTTGGTATTGATATCCATGGTTTCCAACAAGGGCAAGTCAAAGACTACTACCTCCTTCACATTCTTAGCATCCCTTAATCTATGCTAAATTTGTTGAAAAGCTTCATCTCTCATGAGTTTCAAGTTGAGAATAGCAGGTTCATCGAAATGAGCATGCAACTCTGCAATCTTGGTAGTCAACCATTGGTTTCTAGTGGTGGCTACCATTAGTTAGGCATTGGTAATGAGTAAGTTATCCTTGGTTTCTAACAACTATGATTGGATTATGGTAATTTCATTCAAGAGGTCGAAGATCTCTAAAAGTGGTTTCCTGACTCCCACCAATCATTCTAATACTTCTTCGTGTTGGGTAATGCTCAATTGACCACTCACTGCTCTTGTGAATATTTGGATGTATATTATTGTGACAATGTTTGACATTGATACCATAAAGGCATTCAAATATCTCAACTATCCTTTCATCCACCACTTCAACTATTGTTTCCTATCCTCGATGTTGCATCACTAGAACAATCACCTCCTCACCTTATTCTATGCAAATCAAGAAAGTTTCAACATTTCCTAAAATTTTTGGAAATTCTTGTCCAAAGATTGATATCATAAGTTCTTGAGAACTAGGATTCATTCTTGCAGGTGCTTGTGTGGAAAATAGTGGGGTAGTTTCTTGATCTAGCTAACTGATAATCCTAGTGATCTCATTGAGATGGCTTAGGGTTGGATGATAAATTAATATTTCTCCATCACCTATTGAACTTTGTTGTTGCTGCAATTGCTATTCACAAATTTTTTAGAGTCATTCGATAGTGGCAAGTGCTTTGGGTATCATCTTCGGCATTGTAGGTGATAGTGGTGGTCATCTCTTCTCCTCTTACAACTTTGTTGCTACTTGGTTCTTCATCATCTTCTACAAAGATGTGGTAGGAGAATGATGAATCACATCATTGCCATAGCATCTTATGCCTACCCTTTTGCATATTTCTTAGATTAGGCACAAAAAGGGAAATGTCTTCCTTTCCTTCTCATTCTCCTTGAAGCGCTTTTCTATCTCCAAATAGATAAGCTGAGGAGCTGAATAGGGAACTTTCTACTTAGAGCGACACAAGCATAGGAGGATAAGGCTATTATGTTACTTGGCCTCATTGTGGGGTTTAAATGATAGACCTAAATTTTAAAATAGACATACTCCACTTTCATGAGAGCACCATACTCCTTAATGTCCACCCCATATTAGATCCAATCCTTCTTGGCTTTAGGATCTGCTTGGGTCAAAATCTTTGCTAATTTTACCCTAGTGTCAAGCAAACTAAGGACCTCCATGATGATCTCAATTGAGTAGAAGCTTGTGATATCTTTGATCTTGATGGATGTGTCTCCTTGTTGATTGTTCCAAAATAGGTAGGTCTTCCTCATGTATCATTCTTCACTAGATGAGAGGATGGCCACATTGGAGACCCTTATAATTAAGTATGAATATCTTGAAGTGATAACTCCAAGAAGGTTCCAAAGTTTAATTCTTAGAGAATAGAACTCTAAACCTTCCTAGTTTTAATTCTTTCCAAGTAGGCCTTTCTTAGGATGACTTCAAGGTTAGGCCTTAGCCTAGGAGTTTCATCCTACCTAGACTAACTCGCCTTTGTAGTGGGACTTTGTTGAATAGATTCCACTTTGATCTCCTCTTGAAAAGGTCTTGTTGCATGTGTTGCTTTGGCCACTTGCTCTTAGAGTTGCTATGGTTGTTCTTGTTGGTTCCTTCCTCCTCTTGGTCACTTTTCCCTAGGTTGGAAAGGTCCTTCTACTTGCAGTCCTCTCTTTGGTTTCATATGTGATCACAAACATAATATAGGATTAGTGTTTAGTTGATAACCCTTAGTTCTTTTTATACCTTTTTTATTAGATCGAGCTATTGTTAGGCTTGTTTATGATCTTGGTAGGAAATTATTATATTATTGGACACTAGATTTTTTTTTGTTAAGGTTGACCCATTTAGGATAAGTAATTTAATATTATTTTAATGGGCAAAACTTAGGGCATTAGAAAAATCTCCAAAAATTTTCTAAAAGAAACCAAAGATTTATGGTCCCCACAACATAAAGCTTACCTTCGGTAGCTAGAGGATTCAAGAATGAGTTGAATCAGGTGAGTAGTATAATAGTTATGGTGCTTGGAAGTTCTTTGGGCTCTAAAAAATGCAAAAGCTCCTCATGTTTGGAAGAAAATGGTGAAAAATTGGCTAACTATTGCACCTATATATAGTTAATTTATGATGCATTAACGGGGCTACATCAACGTATCTTATTGTGTTGATGAGGATGCATCAACATAGTTGTTTGAGTCAATTTTTCACACAATGAAAATGATGAATTTCTAAAGAGTTTGGAAATGAAGAAAAATCCCAAAGAAAGCTAGAAAGCATAGAAGGATTGACAAAACATGGAAGAGGATATTAAAATTGTTAGGAAAGGAGAGTGAATTAGATTTGGATGAATTGAGGATGCTAGAATAATGCAAAACTAGATGGTGGAAAGGTGGATGGATGAGATTAAGCACACAAATGACTCAGGGATAAGAGATTTAACTTGAAGAGACCAAAGAATATGTAAGTGGGTCCTCCGTATAGCAGGTTGATGCCTATGATGCCCTTGCATGCTTTCATGACAAGGAGTTTGTAGGAACCAAGGATGATTAATGGCCATTAAAAATTAAAATTTTAATTTGTGGGAGAGCTAATCTAAGGGTTAAGTCATCTTTAGAACCATGACATCAATTGATACTGATAAGAGGTAGTGAGATGGTTGGTGATGTGGGAGAAGGACGAAAGAGAGAGAGAGTGTGTATGGTAAGAGATTCTAATCTTGGTCATGCAAGGTCCTTGTGGAGTGTGTGAGTAAGATGATCTAATATCATCCCATCCTTAGTTAAGACTAAGTCCATCCATGTTTAGTGACTTTGCATTGCCATATTTTGATTGTTTAACCATCAAAGTTTCATGACAACTCCCAAAGGATAACCACCACTCTAAATGAAGAAGAAAAGAGAAGAGAATAAGAAGGAACTTTTTTAGATGGGTGTCTTGAAGGGTGGGTAACAGATATTTTTTAGTCCCATAACTAGTGCTTGTATCCTATTATTATGTATAATGGGTGTGCTTTGAATTTCTACATTGTTTTTATGGGAACCAGATCATGCAAAGTCATGCTTCCTATTATAGTTGATAGTAGAAGTGGTGAGAGACCAATGGAGAAAGTCATAAAACTCTAGAAAGAAGTTGGGAACATTAGATGACAAATTTCCTTGAAGTCGCACCCTTGTCCATTCCCACTTGGTCCATTCCAAGTTTGTTAATTAACAAGATCATTAATTCTTTTTAAGTTTTTAATTAAGGAAGGACCTCCTACTTCTAAGATATAGAGTGTCATGGAGTTTGATGAAATGAATGGATGTTGCAGTCTCACTACCTGATATCACCAAAAAAGTAATGATCAGTTAATCAAGGACATAATCATTTAGCAATCAATCACATCACAATGTTAAATATTGCACTAGTTAACTTCCAGAAGTAATAAAAAATACAACAAAAACTTAAGATTCCTTATAAGTTTCACACAAGACCACACAAACAAGGTAAAATATATAAAATAAATTGTAAAATATTCAAGAAGATTGAAAACATATAAAGAATGGTGTAAAATAAAAAAATGTTAAAAATGGGTTTCCATCATAGAACATTAACATGGTGAACCATCTTCTCCATGATTATGTTGAAATGAGGAGATTTGAAACTCAGAATGTGCTCATCTCTATGTTGAGGTGTTGGCTCCATTGGTTATGTAAGTTTTTAGGAAAGGATTTATTTGTTGGATGTTAACTAATAGCCTTTTGATGAGTGGTGAGGTACCCCTACACTCAACGATACAAATACGAGCGTCTCACGTGCAATCTAGTTGAACTCCAAGGACTAAGTGCTTACGTGCCTTAATGGAATACTTAAGGTTAATCAATCGTTGTCCTTCCAAACTTACTTGTATTGTCACGGTTGTATGGTTAAGTAAGTTTGAGGTATGTGATTTTTATATCTTTTATCTTTTTAACACCTATGCTAATAGGGAGAGGGTGAAGAGACTAAGTGACTAACACTAACTAAAGTATAATTGTCCTAGCACTAGTATCCGTTCCCACTTGCCGCACACACCCTGAACCAGTGTAACGCTACTGGGATTACCAAATGCTACTCGTTACTGGGTTACCAAGCGTTACACATGTGTTCAAAGAGGTTGTACTAAATGCACTTAACTAGGGGAGTCAGGGGTTGAGAGAGATTAACTATCTAGGAAAGCATTTGAACATTTAACAGTAATTAAATCCTATTTAGCTTAGTCCACATGTTGCAAGGTTTATCAGAAAGTTCATCTTTATTGTCGTACACAAATGTGTGCTCAGGTACAATTTTCTCAAATAAAGATTTGTTCACTTTGAGACTCCTACTATGGGCACATGGAAATTATTCTAACTCTAGAATGGTAAAATTGCTATAGTTTGGCTAAGCGTCTAGATCTAGATTGAGAAACAAGGGAAAGCCACCTCTTATTTATAGAACTGATATCATGGCTCATCATACCCCCATGACTGAATAAAAACATGTCCTCAAGTTCCTTATAAAATATTGGGAAGGTATGGGATTATTGACTTAAATGATACTAATGGTGAACAGGGTGACATGTGAATGGATCATGATTATAATACATGACAAATTAGTGTTCATGACAACAAGAGTGAACACTATACCCATTTGACATCTAGCCTTATTTGGTGGCTAAGAGAGAAGAGAAAGAGAAAAGAAGAAGTCTATTGTTGCTTATTGTCCATCCATAAGCGCATCATCAATCTTGTTCCTTGCATAACTACTTTAGCACCAGTCCATTCCAAGTGTTTCCTCCAAATCCAATCCGTTGTTGTATGATTGCCATCTGCACACACAACATAGTCTAATATTAGCAAGGGTAAATGAATCACAATGTAGTTAATACCTTGCCTCAGTGTAAGCTCCATTGGCTAAGTTGTGATATGGCTAATGTGGATCTGGAGATATAATAGTAGTGACTACCTGAGGTGTAGGGGTTAAGAGAAAATTGAAAAAATTGGACCAGGATCCTCATGACTGAGAGCCAACCTCCGGTAGTGAGAGAATAGAAAGGATAAGGAATAAGAAAGATAGAGAAAAAGAAACAACGAAAACACCAAGAAAATGGATGTCAAAGATGGAGATGAACAAAATAATTGGTGATTGTGGAAATGTTTAAGGGAAAGAGATTAACGGATGCACCAAATAGGAATGCCAATGGGTCCTCCCCAAAGCAAACCCATGCCCTTAATGCCCTGACAAACCCACATTCAAAGAGTTTGTAGGCTCTAGAAATGTCATTTGGAAGAAAAAGTTAAATTCTTAACCACAAGAGTTTACCAAAAAGAAAACAATGGATTAGCCAAAATATGAACTATTGATACAATCGACAATGAGGTGAAAAATGGAAAAAGAGTGATGGTAAGGAGAGAATGGAATGGAGTCTCAAGAACAAGGTGGTGTATAGCCCCTTGTGTATTAATGGTTAATGTGACTTAGTAGATCTCATTCCAAATCTAGCCTCAAACAAACGTCATCTAGTGACTTCGCATTAATACATTCAGCCAATCCATCCACTTGAAGTAACAAGAATTTTTTCACCAAAGAGTCACCACCATTCCGATGAAACGAAAAAGGAGAAAGTAGGAAGCGAGAAGGGCCTTAGCGAGAGGGAAGATGTTTATTCAATCCCATAACTAGTGCTTGTAGCCCAAATGATTATTTCATTTAAGGGGTGTGCTTTGAATTATCACTTTTTTTTAATGTTTTTGCGTGAGAACCACACCATGCAAAGACTTATTATTTTTATTTGCTCAGCTTCCCGATAATGGGTAGCATAGAAATGGTAAGAAAAATCAAGAAGGAAACATCCAAGAACCTAAGAGAATGGCCAACATAAATGCATCAAGTCCCCTTGAAGTCACACCCTTTTCAGTCCTTAAGTCCTTTAGTTTGAGAAATGCCCAACCACCGGTTTGTTGATAGTTCTTATTATTTATTTTGAATAAAGGGACTATACAGTTCCAAGCCAAGAGAGATCATAGAATTTCATGGATGCGTGGATGATGTGGACTCATTGCCTACTATATCAAAAGAACCATACCTTAGTATCAACATCATAACTTAAAGGTAAAAACCAAACATTAGCATTCAATGGAATATAATTCATACCACCATTAAGAGCACTTATTAGGTGACAAACCTTAACAAACAAACAAACATACATACAAAGAAATAAAAGAGTATAAACGATGTTGCAAAACAAAAACAAGAAAAGTTAAAAGAAATTTGTAAAAAAAAATGTGTAAAAAAAAAACTTAAAAAGGAACTGAGGGCCTCAATTGATCAGCATAGGTGGCCATCTCCCCCATGACTGAATTGGAAGGGAGAGATCTGAAATAATGAGCACTTGTTTGAATGTTTTAGAAGTGTCCAACTTCTCCCTATTGATGTTTTCAGGTTAAGGGTTGAAAGTTGGCGACGCTCTTGTTCCAGTGTATCTATGCTTTCTTCGTGAGTGCAAGTTGTTGCCTCAGTTAGTTCCATGCATATTGGTGGGTTGCTATCTTAATTAGCTATCAACCACTGGGTGTTTTTTTGGTGTGTGGTTGCTACATACAAGCACCTTTGTATGTTAACTTCTTGTGCACACCGGTTGCATGTAGGCAATGCTGAACATTCCTGTATGCCATCACCCTCTATATCACTGTATGTGATGCATAGAACTTTCTTCTTCTCAATCTTTCCACAAGTGTTTTTCTCAAATATTTCTAGGGAAAGATCATAGATTCCTAGGCATGCATTTATGGTACTTATCCATGCCCTTCCCATTATTATTGGGAAGTCCCCCTTATCATTGTTGACTTGTATCACTAGGAAATCAGCTAGATATGACCAACCACACATAGTGGTAATGATGTCCTCCACTAGTCCCAAGGGAACAGTGATGGACTGGTCAGCTAGCTCTAGGTGAATATTACTCTTCTTTAGTGGAGGCAGGTTCCAGTCTTTATACATTTCTTGTGATATTAAGTTGACTTTGGAACATGAGTCAAAAAAAGCTTTACCTAGTTCATTCCCAGTGACTTGAAGGTAGATTAAGGGACTTCCAGGATTAGAGAATTTCCTGAGAAGGCGGCCCTCCTTGATCTAGTTAGTGATGGTATGTGTTAACATAACCGTATGCGTTGAGCTCTGTTGTTGGTTTGAAGGGAGCTCCGAAGCCTTATTTGATGGAGGAATTTTTGGAGGCTCAACCACTTGTGGTTGTGAGGGCTTGTTTGGAATGTTGGTTCTAAAGAAAGGTCTTTTCTTTATGTGGTTTTTAGAACCAGTAGTGGGTTAAAGGTTTACAGCTCTTGTAGCATTACGTTGCTATGGTTGAGTGGGGAGTTCCCCTTGTAGTGCTGGAGCAGGTGGTAATGGAGCTATCGATGTGAGAGATGCAGATGGATTTGGAGGATGGTATGTATGTGGTGTGTCTCCCCTAGGAGAAGGAGTCCTATAATACTCCCAAGCTTGGTAGTGATGTTGTGGGGTTACGTGACCTACATAGTCACTTGGAGAGACTGGCTGCTACACGTAATAGCCATATGGATCCAGTTATCGGTAAGGGTATTGTTGCCTTGGCGGTGGCATCCCCCATGACTGTGGGTATTGCCACTGTTGGTGTTTCTCAATAGGTTGTGGTGGAGTTCCACTTGGGTAATACGCTAAAGGTTGGTGGAACTGCCTTGGGTTACCTTGGGGATAGGGTAACCTTCGGGGTGTTTGCCGTTTGTTAAGTCATGGGTTAAGTGCATACACCCCAGACTCTTACAAATGTGAGATTACTGGGCAACATCCTTTAGGATGGTCATACTGGCATATCTCACATCCACCATCATCTTCCATATTAGAATCCATGACCTCTTCGATGATGGCTAGTTTACCCTTACGTTTGTTACGTGCATGGTCCAAATCCTTCTTCTTCTTTTTATCATAGTCATTACTTCGCTCCTTAGACTCCTCTACGATTTTGAGAACAGTTTCAAATCTACTATCTAAGGAGTCCCACATTTGGTCTACCTTTTCTAACNCGTACTCCACCTTCAAATGGATTCTAGTTCTAAGGATTGGTACCAACTTTCTACGTCTTTTATGAGTGTCCTTGGGAATAACTTTAACTTTTGCCACTCATTTTCAATGTTCTACAAGGCACACGCATTGGGAAATGCTTATAAGTGATTTTGAGGATCAGCGTTGTATCCCCCCTCAAATCATGGGATGTTATTCATATCGAACCTCTTGATCCTGCTATCTATGATGTCTAGCATGCTTTAGGTTGCAAGTAGGTGTTCTTATGGGTCATTTCTCTCATGGTGTCTGTGATGTCTACGCTGTTCCCTACTTTCCCTTCTTCCATGCCATGATTCTCTAGAGTGCCCTCGTCCTCGTTCTTGACTCTCTCATCGAGGTTTCTCACTCTATTTACCCTTATCCTCATGGTTAGGTTCCTTATGAATGCATCTTGATACTGAAGGAAAGGGTGAATGTGATGATGAAGGGGAAGAAGAAGGAGAACTATTGCCATGACAATGTTTCCTACCTTCTCTTTGGTGGTCCCAGCCCCGATTGTGATGATGATCAGAATGCCCATCCTTATCTTGTGTTTGTGTTCCCTCGTTGAAAACTTGGTGTTCGTGGGGATTAGAACCAGGGTTGTGAATCGTGGAGTGAAGGTTTTGATACACCACCTCCTCACCATCGTTAGAAGGGGGAACATCATTTTGTGGAGAATCCATCGAAATAGGTTCACCACCCTTAATTTTGCTTAATATGGGTGGAGCGTTACGAGGTCCTTTGCCCTTCAATGTTGTATGGTAAATCTCCTACCACAAGCCCCATTGACATTGCGCTTTTGTGGGATGGTAGTCCCTTGCATGGTAATCACATGCAACGTACTCTACGTATAATTGTGACATACCTATTCGTGTAAGGGCATGATGGAGCATGTTGGGGGCTGCTCTATTTGGAGGCAACACTATGTTATCCTCTAAGTCTCTCCAACATAGTTTTTCATCTTGATGGAAGATAAAGGTAAATTCGGGTATATATTCATCATGATGAATATATACCACACTAAATTGTTGAGGAACTGGTGGATTTTGGTTATGTGCGTTGTGCCACCAACTGTCTCTAGTGTTGTTCTAGGTGGTGAAGTGCTTTTTTGCGAAGAAGAAGAAATTTTTTTCTTATTCGGTGTGCTATTTACCATTATCTTATTTTTCTCTTGATTAAACCTAAGGGTTCATTCTAACTTTCCAACGATGTGAAGGATTTCCTATGTTCTACGTAGTGCACAAACAACTAAGTCCTCAGCAACGGCACCAATGATGAGTGGCGAGGTACCCCTACACTCAACCATATGAATACAAGCATCTCACGCACGATCCGGTCGAACTCCAAGGACTAAGTGCTTACGTGCCTTAATGGAATACTTAAGGTTAATCAATTGTTGTCCTCCCAAACTTGTATTGTCACGTTTGTATGGTTAAGTAAGTTTGAGGTATGTGATTTTTATATCTTTTATCTTTTTAACACCTATGCTAATAGGGAGAGGGTGAAGAGACTAAGTGACTAACTTATATTAACTATTTGCTAACTAAAGTATAATTGTCCTAGCACCAATATCCATTCCCACTTACTGCACACACCTTGAACCAGTGTAACGCTACTGGGATTACCAAACGCTACTCATTGCTGGGTTACCAAGCAATACACACGTGCTCGAAGTAGTCGTACTGAATGCACTTAACTAGGAGAGTCAAGGGTTGAGAGAGATTAACTATCTAGGAAAGCATTTAAACATTTAATAGTAATTAAATCCTATTTAGCTTAGTCCACATGCTGCAAGGTTTATCAGAAAGTTCGTCTTTATTGCCATACACAAATGTGTGCTCAAGTACAATTTGCTCGAATAAAGATCTATTCACTTTGACACTCCTACTGTGGGCACATGGAAATTATTCTAACTCTGGAATGGTAAAACTACTATAGTTTGGCTAAGGGTCTAGATCTAGATTGAGAAACAAGGGAAAGCCACCTCTTATTTATAGAATTGGTGATGGGCTGCGATATCACAGGGGCTGATGTGATATCGTGGCTCATCATGTTTTTTCTGGGCTTGTAGGATGGTAAATTGTCATGGCTCCAAAAGAAAAAGTTGTATGAATGATATAAGGTCCTTTCCATGATGTTTGAGATTTTTTCAGTTGTGGTACATGCATGGGGTTCTAGTAAAGAACCTTATCTTATAGTTAAAATTTAACTTTCCTTATGAACGAGTTATGGCATTGTTTGACATGTGCCTTGTGCATCTCATTTATTATTAGGACTACTTGTTAGTTTTAATTTAGCACATTCAATGTTATCAAACATTCCTTTTGTGTTATACTTAAATTAAGGTCAAGTTTGCAAGCCATTGAAAGTGTACAGAGCTTCATTTGAATTAGAAGCATTGGTAATTTTCTGTATACTAACTCATAGGGGGAATAACCAATAGGAAGTTTTCAAGTGGATAAATAAGCCCATAGAGCATAATTGAGTTTTGTGCTCCAATCTTTCCTATATTTACTAATGGTGCGTGTTAGTATTTTGGTTATTTCCCTATTAGTGAATTTAGCTTAACTTTATCTTGATCGTGTGCTTGGAGGTGATATGGAGTTTTTAGTTTATGTTATACCGCTAAGCATTTCATTAGCTTTCAAAAGGTAGCACTGGTGAAATAAGTTTCATTATCAGAAATAAGTTTCCTTGGCATGCTAAACCTATTTACCACACTTTGTTGAACAAACCATGCTGTAGTAGAGGATGAGTAATTAGTGACAATTGCAGCTTTAGCCCACTTAGTGTAGTAGTTAATAGCTACAATAATGTATGCCTTTTCATTGGACATGGGTTTGATGAATCCCATAAAGTTAATGCCTCAAAGATCAAAAGGCTCAACTAGTTGGATCCACTATTGGGGCCCCTCCATTTGTATAGTCATTTCTCCTTCTTGTTGGTAGTGCTTGCATGAACAAAAGAAACGATGGATGTCCCTAAAGATTATTGGCCAATAGTATCCTAGCATGAGGATTTTGATGGTCATCCTCCTTCTTATGTAATGGTCCCTGCAAGGACCCTCATGAGCATCTTGGAGAATTTGTAGTTGATCAACATTAGGCACATATCATTGTACCAAGTCATCAACATAAACCCTATAAAGGTTACCCCTAATTTCTATACAATGCTTGATTTGGTGAAGAAACTATTGCTTCTTCCTATTATCCCATTCCTAAGGCATCTTCTGAGTGAGTAGATAGAAAAGGAATTCCTTATACCAATTAGGATCTTTGGGATTTTGCACTTCAACAGCTTTTCCTAAGAAGAGTTCATCTAAAAATTGATCAGATATAGGTCCCTCATCCTATTTGCTATCCCATCATAATCAAGACAAGTGATTAGCAATTATGTTCTTGGTTCCCCTTTTGTCCACCATTGTAACATTAAACTCTTGTAGAATTACTAGCCATCGTATGTCATGGGGGATCATCATTGATTTGTTCATGGGGAACTTGATGGTATTGTGGTCCTTGCACACAAAAAGTTGATATCTAAGCACATAGTGCTTGAATTTTTCTAAGGCATAGACCATGAGCTCCTACTTCACGATAGTGTAGTTTAATTGCATCCCCACAATGCTTCTACTTGCACAATGGATGTAGTAGGGATGTTTTTGATCATCCAATTATATAAGCATGACCCCTAAAGCATAAATGGATGCATATGTCATTATGTGGAAGGGCATAAACTAATCAAGAGAACATAGAATGGGAGTTCTATGAGATTTTTCTTTAACTATTGGAATGATAATTCACATTCCTTGATCCAATTAAATGGTTCATCCTTCTTTGTGAGCTCAACCAATAACTTAGCAATTTTCAAGAAGTTCTTGATGAAGCATTGGTATTAACAAGTGTGTCCAAGGAATGGTCTTATATTTTTTACTATCTCAAATTATGTGGTGATTCCTTGGATGACCCATACATTTTCACCATTTTTCTAAAATTCTATGATCCAACATTGTGCCTTCTTAGACCATTAGATGACTTTTATGCAAGTCGAGCTACAAGTTAGTTTTCACAGATCATTGAAGCACTTGCTCAAGATAGTCCAAGGCTTTCTCAAATGTGGTATCATAGGTAGAGAAGTCATCCATGAAGACTTCTACCTTGCTACCAATCTATTGTTGAAATATGTTGAGAACCAAATGTTTTGAGGTAGAATTAGCATTTCATAGGTCAAAAGGAATCTTTCTGTATGCAAAAGTTCTCTAGGAATTTGTGAATGTGATTTTGGCCTAGTCTTCTAGTATAATTTGAATTTGGTTATAGCCACTATAACCATCCATAAAGCTATACTAGCAATGTCCTGCTATGGTATCCAATACTTTATCAACAAATGATAATAGAAAATGATCCTTGAAAGTTTCCATGTTCAATAGCCAAAGATCTATGTAAACCCTCCATTTTTTCCTTTTTTGGGTACAATCATGAGTGGGCTAACCCATTTTCTATCTGCAATTAGATAGATGAACCTGACCTTGAGAAGTTGTTCTACCTCCTACTTGACAACTTACTTTAATTTTGGATTTGATCTTTGCTGCGGCTACTTTTTTGGCTTAATGAAAGAGTCTATATAGATGCAGTATTAGCATATCCATAGATCTATTCTAGTAAGTTCATGATATTACCAAGAAAAAATTATTGACCATTTATCCACCAACTTCAATAGTTTCTATTTTTAATCTAAAGCAAGGTTGGCATTAATAATTACCGACTTGCCATTGTTGAGAAAGCATATTCCATAGTTGTTGATAAGGTTTCTAGTTCAACTCTCCCCAATCTATTCCTCTTTGTGTGTAAGAGAGTTGGTGATGGAGTTATTCCATTTCATCCATGTTCTTAATATAGATGCTCGTGAGGCTATCCAATGATTTCATGCATATGGTAGATTCAGTTTGAGGATCTATTACTAGCCATTAGATACGTTCTTATTTTGTAGTTGCTACATATAGACACCTCTAAATTACTGTTGTTTTAGCATACTAATTACATGCTAAAATTAATGTACCCTTCACTATCCATATTCTCTACACACAATGGCATCTTGTGTCACTGTATATGATGTACAAAGTCCTCTTCTTCTCTATCTTGCCAAATCTATTTTCCCTGGATATTTCCATGGAAAGGTCTTGAATCCCCATTTTGAAATTAATAGTACTTAACCATGCCCTTAACATAATGATAGAGAAGTCACCTTTACAATTCTCTACATGAATTTCAAGGAAACCTGCAAGATAGGACCACACACAAATGATGGTCACAATGTCCTCCACTAGTTCAAAAGGAATAGTGATGGACTGATCTACTAGCTCTAATCTGATATTGCTCTTCTTAAGAGAAGGTAGCTTCCAAGTCTTATACATTACCTAGGAGATTAAGTTCATCCTAGAACTTGAGTCCAATAGAGCTTTACATGGATCATTCCTTGAAATTTGCAAAGAAATGAGGGGACTCTTAGGATTAGATCATTTCTTGGGAAGATGACAAACCTTTATCCAATCTGTGATCACATGGATCAACATAAAAGTATGGACATTGGGGATCCTTTGCTTTGAAGGTAGATCAAGTGTACTTTTAGTGGTAGATGATGTAGTGTTAATAGCCACGAGTGTCTACGAGGGTTTCGTGGGGCTATTTGTTCTAAAGAATGATATTTTACTATGTTTTTATTTAGAATTACTCGGATCAATATTTGGTTGTAAATTCATTACCCTCATGGTGTTTCACTATTATGGCTATGGTGGAATTTATCCTTTCATAGGTGAAGTAGGTGGCAAGGGTGTGGTTGTAGATGGTGTAGGAGCTACTAAGGGAAATGAAGGGTGGAAAGGGAAAGGAGACTTCACCCTTAGAGAAGATGCTCTATACTATTCTAGAGGGTAGTAATGGTGAGAGAAGCATGGTTAGATGAGTCACAAGGGGATATAGGATGTTGGACATAGTATTCGTAAGGGTCTAGCTTCTTGTAAGGATATTGTTGTCATGGTTGTGGCATCCACCACAATATGAATGTTGCCACTATTGGTATTGCTCTTGAGGTTGAGGAGGTGCTTCACTTAGATAGTACATTTATTGGTGGAATTGCTACTTGTAGTTGACTTGTGGATAAGGCAACAACTTGGGTGCTTGTCATCTTGCTAATTTGGAATTCAAAGCATGCATCCTAGATTCTTGTAGATTTGACATAATAAGGCAACATCCCTTGGGATGTTCATAGTGATAAATGTCACATCCTTCATCATTTGTTTCAAAATGTTTGACCTCTTTGACCACTAGCTTTACCCTTTTTCTAATGGTAATCCTACTTTGTACCCTTATTTTTCCTTCTTTCTTCATTGCTTTTCCCTTGGTCTATTCTTCCTATGTAATTTTTAGAGCTACTTGAAACTTCTCATCTAAGGAGTTCCACATTTTGTTCACCTTAGCCAATATCGTAGTGATAGATTTTTGTATCAACAAGGTCTTGCTTTACAACACTTCATCAAGTGGTGCCTCCCCCTATGAGTCATAGAAATACACCTTGCGTTTGTGAATGAAGGGATTCCTATTATACTCTTCAACATTTTCATGCTTTTTCAGCTCCCCTTCTTCTTTAGCCACTTGTTCAATCAGCCTTTGAATCTGATGGGTCTGCATCTTAGAAATTTATCCTTGGGCATAGATCCCAAGGATTTTCCTAGTCTTATTTCTGAGTCCATCTATAATATGGTGAAGCTATTCCCTTTGGAAGTATCCATGGCCTAGGCATCGGTGCAATAGAGAGTAGTACCTACCAAAGGTCACATCCAAGGACTTATGATTTCCATGCTTCCACCCTTGGATCTGTCTCCAAAGTTAGATACTCTAGAGTATGTTTGCTACTTGTCATTGAAGAGTTCCATCATAGTACTCCATTGGTGAATGGATTCCAGTTCCAAGGACCAATACTAACTTTCTGCTTCCTTGGTGAGTATCCTTGGGAATAATTCGAGCTTCTTCCTTTTATTCTCTATGTTTTGCAAGGCATAGACATCATGAAAGTATTGTAGATGATTCTAAGGATTTGAATTATATTCCCCCTCAAATATGGAAATATAGTTCATGTCCAACCTTTTAATTCTACTATCTTTTTGATGTCTTGTTGGAATTCTTACTACCTCTAAAATGTTAAGCATGTTTTTGGTAGCTAGTAGAGGCTCATCATAGTCATGGTGGTCATAGTGGCCTCTTTCATGGCCATGATGCCTATGATGATTTTTGTTGTGCCTTCAGTCCTATGATGCTCTTATCCTCCCTGTGGTTATCCTTGCTCATAGTCTTGATCATCCTGGTAGGATTTGCATTCATCAATATCCCATTGTTCATCTCCATCCTAGTCTTAGCTATTCCTTGTTTTGTCTTAGCTCATGTTCCTTCTATCAGAGTTTGATGACAAAGATGAAGAGGATGATGAGGGTGAAGAAGAAGAACTACAAGAACGATGCCTACTAGTTCCTCTCTTTTAGTCCCTATCTTGATCCTTATGCTTTTCTTTATCTTTATTTTGATCATTATCCTTACCCTTAGATTAATTGCTAGGATTTTTATCCTTTGAGGCCATCCTACCTTGAGATCCTCTCTTCCCATCACCAAGATTCTTCAAAGTTGACTAAAACCTTTGGTTAAGGATCTCCTTGTAGAAAAGGGGAGAATCCATGTTTTGGGATTGGTTAAAAAAGAAATCCTTGTCCTCTTTGGATTTTGTAAGTATAAATGTGATGGGATCCTATTGCCCTTAGAGGCCCTATATCATGCTTTCATGTGCCGATCTTTCTTTTGCTGGGTATCGGTGGGTTGATAGTCCCTGTAGGTGTAGTCTTGGACTTTGTATTATGAATTAAGTGCAATGATGCCTAGCTTGATGAGATTGGCCATCAACAAGGTAGGAATAGATCAATCTGAAGGAAACACAATGTTTCCTTCCATGTCCCTCTAGCACATTTTTTCATCTTGATGAAGGATGAAGGTGAAACCTGGATTATAAGAATCTTGATGAGAATGGGTAACCCTTAATTGTTGGGGCTTCTTTGATGTCCCCTGTTGTTGATTGAATTCTCCTATATATGGTGGAGATTTATTCCTGTGAGAAGAAGATATATTAATGTTAAATTCTCAATATGCCTTAATATTTTTAACATATTTATATGAATCAAAATTTACTCCTAATTAGCACACTCAGACAAACTAGCATCCCGGTCAATGACACCAATGATGAGCAATGTGTATCCCCTATGTCCAACCATATGAATCACAAGCATGCGTTAGCAATTTGGTTGAATTCTATGGACCTAGTTCCTAAGTCTACCTATAGTCTTAAACTATGAAACAAGGGGTTGTATGATTGTTATCTTTCTAACTCACATTTGTACTAGTAGTCTATATGGTTAAATATGAGTTAAGGCACATGATATGTATTTTTTATAAGTGTTTATATATATAGTTTTATCCTAATGAATAAATGAGTAAATGAAGGTTCAATGATTACTTATTTAACTACTTAGCTAATTTAGTGACTAACTATCCTAACATAAGTAGTTGTTTCGACTTACCATACACATCTTGAACTCATATCAATACTATTGGGTTACCAAATGGACATTACTAGGCATACTAAATATCCACTACTGGGATACTAAGTGCAATGCATTATGCTTCAAAGTGGTCATGCTTATGTAGTTATGATTAGGTATTTTAACTAATTAAAATCATAAAAGTAAAGTGTAAACAGAAAAGATCAAACTAATCCAAGTGCTACAATGAATGTCAAAAATCTCATCTTTATTATTGTTCATGCTAATGCGTTCAGGTACATAGCATTCGAATAAAGATCCATATAATCTCTTTAATTCACACTATGGTCACTCAAAGAAAATATTCTAACTCTAGAGAAACTAAACTATAAGGGCTTCACTATGCTATGGACCTAAGGTTCCATAAATGTGGTTGGTGTGTGCATTTATATAAGCTTCACTTGCATTATTGTTGACACATTTGTGTCGACATATGTGACCATGTTTCGATGGGGTTGCATCAATACATGTCTATCGATGCAGCCTATATCATTATGACTCATCACCATCAATATTTAAAAACCACAATGCAAGATTCTTAAGTCCCTATTTAGTATAATCTTTAATAACTACAACATATTTAACAATTATGTAAGTGATTTCTCCATATATCTTTAGCAATTTTTACTTTCTTCTATTATTCAAGCCTCTTGGCATATTCTTTGCATGGTAAGACCCTCATTGAATCATAGCTTTTCACCTTGTATATTGCTTCGATTATCCTAAATTTTTTGACCAAGTCTTTGTCTACCCTTTTGGTACCTTAATAAGGTGGAAATTTAGTGTTTTCCCCACTTCACCTCTTCTACTATTTCCAAAATTATTAGACTAATCTCTTGTGAATTATTATTCATATATATGTTCTACCTACCAAAATAAAATTCATAACTTGAAGCTTCCAAATTAAGAGTCTCATCACTAGGCTAACACCTCATTGTTATTAATTAATTAATTATAATAGTCATGGTACCTCTCTAAATATTAATGTATAGCAAAATTGAATTACTAGCTTATTCTTAATTTTATGCATATGGGTTATTATATTGCTTGATAAGTACTAATAAAATTGTTCATGAAAAAGTTATAAATACATTTTTAATGCAAAATTCTTTTATAATAAATAAAATAGGTAGGTTTACAATTTTTAAAAAATTTAAATAAATGATTAGGATTCAAGGTGCAACATTGGAATAATACTAATAAGTTATACTATTTGTATTAATATTTCTTTTTCCTATCTTAATTGATAGGTAAGTATATGGTATTCATATTTTGCAAAGATATGTTAAATTGAAACTTTGCATGATTAGTATGTTTCTACATAGGAACATGTCCCCACTTATTCTACCATGTTAGTGAAATTTGATCCAAATTCATCATATTATGATGTTTTGATAGTTCAAGAATGCCTTGCAAAAGTATCTATGTATTTCCAAGCTTCTAATGATAACCAAAAAACTTTCTTTCATTGTGATTTTTCATATGTAGTAAGAAGATCAAACTCTCATAGCAGTGTAGCCATGTATATTAATAAGCATGATAGATGTACACATGTTAGGATGATGTGAATAGAGGAGGTGGTTTTTTTTAACACAACCATAAAGCACCTTTCCTAATGAGATCAATTTTACATTTCTAGAAGCTTTGCTAAAAACCTTAACAAAAATCATGATAACTTTCATGTTTTAAACTTGGGCTTGCAAATCTCATTCTTGAACTTGGGTTTATATAGAGCAATCTTGATCCTTTGAAACATCAAACGATGAAACATAGGTTCTATGTCTCTTCCCTTGTAACTTGGATTTTCCTAAATACATATTCAAAAAACCAACTCATGATAAGTGCTTTACATCTTGACATGTCCCTGCATGCTAAAAGATACATGAATGATAAAGGAAATTGAATTATAACATGAAAGATAATTAGATTATGAAGAAATTTTAATCTTCAAAAATTTCAATTTATTTATTGTTTTAAGAATGCATGTAAAAGGGAAAGTAGGGTTGGTGATTGCCTACCACCTCCACATAAGGATGTGAGGATACAAGGGGTCTTTTTCTCCTTGTGCTTTTGGAACCATACTAGCACGATAGTTCTATGCACTTATTGAGGGGGCTTTGGACTTTCCTCTTCTACCCCATTCAATAGGACCATGCTTAAGATTGTTTCCTAGTTCAACTCTATCTTAGGATTTATTCTTCTTAGGTACTAACATAGGATATATATGATATGAGACATTGCATGTGCTCAAATGGACATAACACCAACTACCAATAGACAATGATAAATCTAAACAATTTTGCTGGGTAATCCTTATGACGTCTACATGAAAATGGTGAAAGAGTAAGAAACAAGTTTAACAGAACTTATTTTTTATGATGTGTATTTTGCACTACCCAAGTGTATAAGTAATTGTCAATACTTTGACCTTATGTTTTGACAATTGAATATCATTAAAATGTACTCTAAGAATTTTTTTGTAAGACATAGGTATGCCAACCAACCTAATTAAGACAACATCATTACAAGTACAAATATGTTGAATTACAGTACCACTGTAGCTTTTATCAAGGAGTCACACTTCAACAGGGTGAAGTACTAGGAAAGACAACATATGATGTTGGCCTTATTTGATCGAAGACGTAGACGTTGACATTTACATTGGAAGTAAGGATGGACATGAGCTAGTAAGCACAAAGGAAGTATGCATCGAAATATCCTTTCCACCTCCACAATAGACTGACAGACCTACCCCCACCATCTATGGGTGGGTCCATGTGTCTAAATACTACTCCATCATGCAATATGTTCCTTTAAATTTAACACCCTTCTTTAAAATGAATAAAAGAATATAAAATTTTCGATTTATAATTTTCATGTATCTATTATTATGCCTTTATACTAACTCTTCCTCAATAAAATGGTAGTTTAGTTTAACGTCTTTTCTTAACATTTTTATCCTTTTTAACAAATAAAAGGAATGAATAATGTTAAGATGTTCAGTTTTGATTTCTTTTCAAATTCAAGGTAACATTTCACCTTATTACTTATTTTATTTTGTATATATGAATAATTTTTAATATAAATATATTTAACATAATTAAGCTTGGGTTTGGATAATGTTTTTATACATTGCATTTTTGTATTTTTCACTTGTTATTAATGTTTTTGTGCATAGATTTAACTATTTATGTTTTGTATCATTTACACATATAATGTTATTTATGATAGCATTATTATTAACTTTGTGATTCTTGTCAACATAGTTTTAAAAGTATTAAATGTCATGAAGTTGTAATTAGGGTTTGAATTTAATGGCAATAGCACCCATTAGCTATTTATCTAGCTATTTATCTTGTGATGTGTTGTTTGAGGATTTACCTTGCAAATTATGATTAAACTATTTTACATTTTTACTTTTAAACCTATGTAAATAAAAGCTAATTAAGTTTTATGGGTGATTATATATAGGTATAATTTTTGTAGCAATAATCATGCATAATAACGTAGTAATCATTAAAAGCATAATACTAAGTTGGCTTAGATTTTTGTTATAGGTGTAGTTTATATTTTTTTACATCTAAAAACTTAGCAGGTATATATCCAAGCCAATGTATGTTATATTAGATATTAATAATCCATGATTTTTTTCTACAACTTTGTCCATTTAAAAAAACTTGAAACTTTAATTATTGCTCGTATTTTGGGAAAAAATATACCCTAAAATAAGTAAATAGGAAAATTCACACACTAGTTATAATTGGTTAAAATTTGTTAAATCTAGAAGAATCTTATTGAAGTATTCTTTATACTATAAGTTGCCATGTTAATGCTCAGTTGTCTAAATATTAGTGTTACATTTTTATGCCATATCATTTCTTGTTTTTGTTCATTTATTATATGTGATGAGCTGTGAGGTATCCCTATGCTCAAGCATACAAATACGAGCATCCATGCACGATCCAGTCGAATTTCAAGGACTAAGTTCTTATGCACCTTTGTGGAACAATAATGGGTTGATCAATCATTGTCTTCCCAAGTTTACTTGTATGTCACGATTGTATGGTTAAGTAAACTTGAGGCATATGATTTTTATACTTTTTATGTTTTTATGTCCTGCTGCTAATAAGGGAGGAGAGAGATAACTAAGTAACTAATTTAATTTGACTACTTATTAACTAGTCTCTAACTGATCCTAACACCAGTATCCATTCTCACTTTCTGTACACATCTTGAACTAGTGCAACACTACTGGGATTACCAAATGCTAATCGTTACTAGGTTACCAAGTGTTACACACATGCTTGAAGTGATTGTACTATGTGTGCTTACTTAAGAGAATTGTAGGGTGAGAGAGAATATTAATTAGCTAAGGAAATAATTAAGTAATAGTAATTAACATTAATTAATCTATTCTAAATGCTACAAGTTTTATCACAAAGTTCATCTTTATTGCCATACACAAGGTGTGCTCAGGTACACAATGCTCAAATAAAGATCCGTTTACTTTATGACTTCTACTGTGGGCATGTAGAAATAATTCTAACTCTGAGAGGGAGAAAAGGCAAGAGTTTGGGTAAGGAACTAAGACTAACTATGAAAACCAAGTGCACCCGCCTCTTATTTATAGGTAACGAGGCAGGCTGTGATATCGTGTACGTGATATCACATGGAAGGCCACAATATTGTGGGCGCGATATCACAGCTCATCATACCCCCATGACTGAATAAAAATTCATCCTTGAGTTCCTTACAAAATATTGGGAAGGTATGGGATTATTGACTAAATGAGAACTGATAGCGATAGGGAATAACAAACTCAAATTGCTTGGTGAATGGATCGATAAACATATTACAACATTGGTGTTCATGCCCTTTTGTGGTGAACATTGTAGATGAATGACATTTAGACCTTCACTTGACAACTTGAAGAGAAAGAGGAAGAAAAGAAAATGAGGCATGTTGTTGCCAATGCCGAGATTGCACCCTTCGTTGTTTATCCATAACCACGTGACTAGACTTTTTCCCGACGTAAACATTCCAGCTCCATTCCATCCTGAGTGCTTCCTCCTATTCCTATCCATAGCTCATGTAATCGCTATCTGCACACACAACATAGTCATGAATGAGCAAGGATAAGTAAGCCACAATGCAATTGATACCTTGCCTCGATATAAAGCACATTGGCTACATTGTGGTTATGGTAGAAACTAGGTTAGAGGTTTATTATTGATAACTACTGAAGGTGTAAGGGTTAGGCAAGTAGTAGAATGGAGAAATTGAAGAATTTGTGCCAGGGCCCCCATGACTAAGAGCAAACCTCTAGTAGCAATAAGATGGAAAAATATAAGGAACAAGAAAGATGGGAAAAATAACAATGACAACACCAATAAAGTGGATGTTAAAGATGGGGATGAAATGAAAAATGGTTGATTGTGGAGAATGTTTAAGGAAAAGAACTTAACAATTGCACCAAAAAGGAATGCCAGTGGGTCCTCCCCAAAGCAGGCTCATGCCATTTATGCCTTGACAAACCCACAAACAAAAGAGTCCATAGGCTCTAAGAATATCATTTGGAAGAAAGACTTAAAAAACTTACCCACGATAATTTACTAAGGAAAAACAATGCATCAACCAAGATATGGACTAATCATAAAACTAAAAATGAGGTGGAAAATGGAAAGTAAGATGGAGAGCAGAAATGAAATGGAATCCCAAGAGAAAGTTTATGTAAATTCCCTTGTGTATGTCATGGTTAATGTAACTAAGTAGAACTCATTCCAAATCTAGACTCAAACCAACCACACTCAGTGACCTTGCATCAATACACTTGGCCAATCCATCCTCTTGAAGCAACAAGAATGCTTACCCAAAGAGTCACCACCATTCCAAGGAGAGTGAGATGAAGAAGCAGGAAGCAAGAAAGGGCCTTAGTTAGAAGGAACCTTCAGGCATGGGTAACATGTCTTTCTAGTGCCATAACCAGTGCTTATAGCCCATATTTCTTTATTATGTCTAAGGGGTATATTTTGAATTTCCACTTTTTTTACATGAGAACCACACCATGAAAAGACTTATTTTTATTCACTCAGCTTCCTGATATTTGATCAATGGAAAAATGGTAGAAAATCCATGAAAAGCATCCAAGCACCCAAAAGAATAGCCAGCACACGTGCATCTAATTCCCTTGAAGTCACATCCTTTTCATCCATTGAGTCCTTCCTCGGTTTGAAGAATACCAAGCCACAAATTTATTAAGAAGTTGATTAGAAAAAATGGACTGTACAATTCCAAGCCAAGGGAGACCACAGAGTTGAATGGATGAATGGATGACATGGACTCATTCCCTATTTTATCAAAAGAACCATATCATAATATCAATATCATAATTTAGAGGTAAAAACCAAACATTAGCAATCAATAGTATATAATTCAATCCACCATTAGGAGCACTTATTGTATGATGAATGAAAGTAAATCAACTAAAAAAAGACATAGTAAAAATATGAATGATGGTGTAAAACAAAAACAAAAATAAGAAAGATTGAAGAAATGTGTAAAACAAAAAATACAAAAGGGCTAAGGACCTAGAATGGTTGGCATAGGTGGCCATCTCCCCCATGACTGAGTTGGAAGGAGGAGATTCGAAATAGCGAGCAAGGTTGTCCACCAATAGAGGTAGTATGAGTACTGGCTATTCTAGGCTTATGGAAAGGTCTATAATAGCTAGTATGCCCAAGGAATGATTGGATATCTTTTATAGTTTCAGGCTATCGAGTAATTCCTTAGATAACTTTAATCTTTTCAGGGTCTACCTCTATCCCTATTTGTGAAATATTATGTCCTAATACTATGTCTTCTTGGACCATTAAATGGCTTTTTTGTTAGTTGAGCCTCAAATTGGTTTCTACATATTATTTTAATACTTGCTCTAACTTGTCCAAGGCTTGATCAAATTTTGCTCCATAAGTGGATAAGTCGTCCATGAAGACTTCCACACCATTTCCTATCTACTGCTAGAATATGCTTAGAACTAGTTATTGAAATGTTGTAGGGGCATTGCACAAGCCAAACAACATCTATTTGTATGCAAATGTTCCCCAAGGACTGGTGAACATAGTCTTAGCTTGGCCTTCTAGGGCTATTTGTATCTGGTTGTACCCATTGTACCCATCCAGAAAACTATAGTAACGATGCCTTGCGATGGTGTCTAAGACTTAGTCAACGAATGGCAACAGAAAGTGGTCTTTGAATGTTGCCATATTTAGTAGCCTAAAATCTATGCACATCCTTCATTTACCTCCTTTTTTAGGCATAATAACTAAGGGACTAACCCATTCACGCTCAGCAATGGGGTATATGAACCCAGCTTTTAGAAGCTATTCGATTTCTTCCTTAACCACTTGCTTAAGCTTTGGGTTCAATTGCCTCTATGGTTGTATTTGAGGCTTCATGGAGGGATCAGTGTAAATTCTATGTTGGCATATCCTAGGATCTATTCCAGTTAATTTGGGATATGACCAAAAAAAGGCTTTCAACCATTTATTTATCATCTTTAGTAGTATTTCTTTTTGTTGAGGAGCAAGCTTCGCATTAATAATTACCGATTTTTCATTTTTAAGAAACATGTATTCCATACTGGTGGGCAATGGTTTAGCTCAAGGGGCTCTTGCTTAAACTTATCAGGGATTTCCAACTTCCCCCAATTGATATTTTCAAGGTCAAGGCTTGGAAGTTGGCAATGGACTTGCTTTAATGTGTCTATGCTATTGATGTAAGTGCAAGTTAAACCCTCAGTTGGTTCCATGCATATAGTTGAACTACTCTCTCTTGATTAGCTATCAACCACTGGGTGATTTCCTATCTTATGGCTGCTGCATATAGGAATCTTTGTATATCATTCACTTGTGCACACCGGTTGCATGTAGGCAATGTTAAACGTTGCACGAACCATGACTTCTGCACGCAATTACATCCTGAGTCACTATATGCAATGCATGGAACTTTCTTCTTCTTGATCTTTCCAAATGTATTTTCCTTTGATATTTTTAGGGAAAGATCATGGATTCCTAGGTGCATGTCAATTGTGCATAGCCATGCTCTTCCCATTATGATTAGGAAGTCCCCCTTACCATTGTTCACTTGAATCACTATGAAGTCGACTAGATACGACCACCCACAGATAGTGATGATAATGTTCTCCACTAGTCCCAATGGGATAGTGATGGACTGGTCAGCCAACTTTAAATGAATGTTACTCTTTTTTAGTGGAGGCAGGTACCAGGCCTTGTACATTTCTTGAGAAATCAAGTTGACACAAAAACCTAAATCCAAAAGAGCTTTGCATGGCTGATTTCTNAGAAATCAAGTTGACACAAAAACCTAAATCCAAAAGAGCTTTGCATGGCTGATTTCTAGCGATTTGTAGATATATCAGAGGATTCCTAGGATCAGAGAATTTCCTAGGAAGATGGCCAACTTTTATCCAATTGGTGACGGCATGAGTTAACATGACCGTATGTGTTGAGCATAATTTTTGGGTTGAAGGGAGCTCCGAAGCTTTAAGTGATAATGAGGTGGTTGAAGAATCAGCCGCTTGTGGTTGCAAGGGCTTAGTTGGACTATTGGCTCTAAAGAAAGGTATTTTCTTCACACGGTTGTCAGAACCAATAGCAGGTTGAGGTTTAACAACCCTTGTGGCGTTATGTTGTTGTGGTTGGGTAGGGATTTCACCCTGAATAGCTGGAGCAGGTGGTAATGGAGTTAAGGGTGGAAGAGGTGCAGCCAAATGAGAAGGATGATATGTTTGTGGAACATCGCCCCTAGGAGAAGGAGTCCTATAGTACTTACGGGCTTGGTAGTGAGGTTGAGGAGTAACATGACCAATAGAGCCACATGGAGAGACTGGCTGTTGCACGTAATATCCATATGGGTCAAGTTGTTGATAATAGATACTGTTGCCTTGGTGGTGGCATTCCCCATGATTGTGGGTACTACCATTGTTGATACTACTTGATCGGTTGTGGCGGAGTTCCACTTGGATAATACGTTAAGGGTTGGTAAAACTATCTTGAGTTACCTTAAGGATAAGGTAACCTTCGAGGTGTTTGCCTTTTGTTTAATCGTGGGTTGAGTGCATACACCCAAGACTCCTGTAGATGTGAGATTATACGACAACATCCCTTAGGATGGTCATATTGGCATATCTCGCATCCACTATCATTTTCTGTATCTAAATCCACAACCTCTTCGATGATGGAAACTTTTCCCTTACCCTTGTTACGTGCATATTCTGCTTCTCTCTTTTTTCTCTTTTTGCGATTACTACCTTGCTCTCTAGGCTCTTCTACTACTTTGAGAATGGTTTGAAATCTATTATCTAGGGAGTTCCACATTTGATCTACCTTTGCCAATACTTCCGATGCAAGTTTTTGAATGGGAAAATTTTTCCTATTCACCATCTCTTCAAGTGGTGACTCTTCTTCATCCTCACAAAATATTACTTTCTTCTTTCGGAGGGAAGGATCTCTATTATATTCCTCCACACTCTTTCTTTTTCTTAGCTCACCTTCTTCTTTAGCAATTTGCTCCAATAATCTTTGAACTTGATGGGTCCTAAGCCTAGATAGCCTCCCTTGGGCATATGTCCCAAGGGTCGTTCGCATTTCATGCTTAAGCCCATCTATGAGATGGCGTAGTTGATCCCTCTGCGAATAACCATGGCCAGAAAAAAGATGTAACAATGCATAATAGCAACCCATGGTAGCATCCAAGGGTTCATGGCCTCCTTGTTTCCATCCTTGGATTTTATTTTGTAGGTTGGACACTCGGGAGTACATTTGGTACTTATCATTGAACAATTCTAACATGGTACTCCACCTACGAATGTATTCTGGTTCTAAGGACCGGTTCCAACTTTCCACTTCTTTGATTAGTGTCTGTGAAAACAACTTTAATTTTTACCAGTAGTTTTCTATTTTTTGTAAGGCACATGCATCATGAAATGCTTGTACATGATTTTGAGGATTAGTGTTGTATCCCCCTTCAAATCGTGGGATGTTGTTAATGTCTAATCTCTTGATCCTACTATCTTTTTGGTGCCTTGTTTGGATTCTAACAACCTTAGTTATGTTTAGCATACTTCGAGTAGCGAGTAGGGGTTCATCGTGATCATCCCATCTGTGGCATCTATGATACCTATGTTGTTCCCTACTCTCCCTTCTTTCATAGTGTGTTTCTCTAGAGTGCCCTCGTCCCCTTTCTTAACTATTTTGTCTATGACTCCCATTTCGCTTACCCTTATTCTCATGGTCTTTTTCTTTGTGACTGCATCCAGATCCTGAAGGAGAGGGTGAAAGAGATGATGAAGGTGAAGAAGAAGGAGGACTGTCATTATGTTGGTGCCTACTTCCTTCTCTTATGTGGTCATGGCCTCGATTGTGGTTACGATTGGAATGTCCATCTTTGTCATGTATTCGTGTTCCTTTTTCAAACTTTTTGTGTCTGTCGGTACTAGAATCTGGGTTATGGATAGTTGAGTAAAGATTCTAATACACAACCCCTTGACCAAAGTCAATGGGAGGAACATCATTATGTGGGTGACTGCTTGAGGCAGGTTCACCACCCTGATTTGCACTTAGGACATGTGGAACATTTTGCAATAACTTTTCCTTCATGGATTCATGACATCTCTCCTATTGCAAATCCCTTTGACGCTGTGCCTTCGTGGGTCGATACTCTCTCAAGTCATGATCATGCACAACGTACTCTGCTTGTAAGTGCTGTATACCAATTCATGTGAGATCATGAAGAAGCATGCCTGGGACTGAACGATTGGGAGGTAACACTATGTTACCTTATAAATCTTGCCAATGTAGTTGTTCATCTTGGTGAAGGATAAAGGTAAAGTTCGGTACATATTCATCAGGATTAACATTTACCACACGAAATTGTTGAGGGACTGGTGGATTATCATGTGTACTATGCCTCTGATTGTTCCCTGTATCAGACCTAGGTAGTGAAACACTTTCATATGAAGAAGGAGACATGATTATCTATTTAGTGTGCAATGTATTATTATTTATTATTTTTCTTTAACCAGCCCCAAGGGTTCGTTCCAATGATGTGAAAGATTTCCTATGTTCTGGTTAGTGCACAAATAATGAAGTCCCTAGCAATGGTGCCAATGATGAGCGGTGAGGTATCCCTACACTCAACCATACGAATACGAGCATCCACGCACTACCCAGTCGAATTACAAGGACTAAGTGCTTATGTGTCTTTGTGGAACAAGAATGGATTAATCAATTGTTGTCTTCCCAAGCTTACTTGTATGTCACGATTGTATGGCTAAGTAAACTTGAGGCATATGATTTTTACACTTTTTATGTTTTTATGTCCTGTTGCTAATAAGGGAGGAGAGAGATAACTAAGTAACTAATTTAATTTAACTACTTATTAACTAGGCTCTAACTGATCCTAACACCAGTATCTGTTCTCAATTGTTGTACACATCCTTAACCAATGCAACACTACTGGGATTACCAAACACTAATTGTTACTAGGTTACCAAGTGTTACATGCATGCTCAAAGTGATCGTACTATGTGTGCTTACTTAGGAGAGTTGTAGGGTGAGAGAGAATCATTAATTAATAAGGAAAGCATTAAGTAACAGTAATTAACATTAATTAATCTATTCTGAATACTGCAAGGTTTATCACAAAGTTCATCTTTATTATCGTACACAAGGTGTGCTTAGGTACACAATGCTCGAATAAAGATCCGTTCACTTTATGACTCCTACTACTGGCACGCAGAAATAATTCTAACTTTGAGAGGGAGAAAAGGCAAGAGTTTGGGTAACGGACTAAGACTAACTATGCAAACCAAGTACGTCTACTTCTTATTTATAGGTAATGAGGAAGGCTGCGATATCGCGTACGTGATATTGCATGGAAGGCCATTATATCACGTACGCGATATCACATGTGTGATATCACAACTCATCAATATTGAATGTAAATTTAGACCTCATAATAATGGCTAAAACATGTGCTTCTAATTTTAGGGTGCTAATACAAAAACACTCCTTGGGAATCATCAAGGAAGTTAAATTCCTTTATAACTATTCATATATTAGATTAGCATATACCATAAATTTAGATAGTTCCTAAATAAGCTTTGAGATATCTATATTTAGATTGTCCATGAATAATTTTTTTTATCCATAGGTAAAAGTCAAGGATTTTTTCTTTACTTCCAATATAGACTATACTATTTTTAGGTCTACTATGTTTTCTTATTTTGAATTCCTAAACATCTTAAAGAGAAGAACAATGTGAAGGCTCTATGGATACAAGAACAATGCATTTACTTATTTTTTTATGTATTTCTTATAAGTGAGTTTTATTTTTGTCTTGTCACTTTTGTGATTTTATTTTATCATTTACTTAGCCTTGTCTATTTTAGATACTCTTTCTTCTTATTTTGGAAATTAAAATTTTCTAATTGATATCACAACCTTCCATGCTTATTCTACTTCTAGACATATGAAATTGATCCATTACCACAGCTTTTGTCATTTTAGTAATATTTAATTTTAATCCAATAGGTAAATGCAAGTAGTAAGGCATAAAAGCTAAAAACTAATGGATGGGTGTAGGAGGGTTTAATAGTTTAAGGTCTACTTCTACCAATGTAGCTCAACAATAGCAACAAATAAATATTGATGAAAGGTCATGTATCGTTCTGGTTGTGCAATGCTTCTACATTAGTAAGATTCTTATAAAACACTAAGTCATGGGTTTAATTCTAATAGACAACACTAAGTTATACTAGTTTTACTTAAGTTCCACCAAAGTTTCATATTGGCTATATGTCCTAGAGTACATATAGTAATCTAGTTCTAGGTGTTGGAACCCTGAAATAATTATAATATAGATACACCTTAAGAGATATAGTCCAATTAGAATTTTATAACTCAACATTGTCCACCAAAATCAAATCCATGAATTGTTGCTTTGAACTCTAGTTCTGGGGTATTGGAACCAAAAAAAATCAAAATATATGTACACCCTAAGATTTATAGAAGTTTATAACTTCGTACTGCCTAGTAGAATTGAACTTATGACCTAGGGTTACCAAGTTAACCTATACCACTAGGGTAATACTTCATTGTTATAGTCACCTAGTTCTAGTTAAAACCACCTCCTTATGAAATGTTTATTTAATTCTTATGAATATTTCTTTAAATAATTATTTTAAGTTACATGGATGATTTTCTCACATTGCATTTTTTATAACTTATAGAAACTAATGAGTGGCGAGGTACCCCTACACTCAACCATACGAATACGAGTGTTACACGTGTGATCTGGTTGAACTCCGCAGACTAAGTGCCTACACGCCTTATGGAACACTTAAGGTTAATCATTTGTTGTCTTCCTAGACTTACTTGTATTTCTCACGGTTGTATGGTTAAGTAAGTCTGAGGTATGTGATTTTTATGTCTTTTATATTTTATCTCCTATGTTGATGAGGTGAGGGTGAAGAGACTAATTAACTAACTTTAACTAACTAACTAAGCCTTAATTAACCTAGCATCAGTATCCATTCCCACTTACCGTTCACACCTTGAACCGATGCAACCTTGGTTACCAAATGCTATTCATTGCTGGGATCACCAAGCGTAACACACGTGCTCGAAGTAGTTGTACTGAATGCACTTAACTAGGAGAGAAGGGTTGAGAGAAATTTAATTAACTAATAAAGCATTTAAATGGTAAAAAATAAATAATAGTAAATAAAGTCCTATTTAGCCTATTCCATGCACTGCAAGGTTTATCCAAGAAGTTCATCTTTATTTCTGTACACAAACTTGTGTTTAGGTATAATATTTGCTTGAATAAAGATCCGTTCACTTTGGAGCTCCTACTGTGGGCACATGAAAATTATTCTATCTTTGGAGAGGTAAACCTGCCAAAGTTTTGCTACGGTCTAGGCCTAGAATGAGAAACAAGGGAGAGCCACCTCTTATTTATAGATTTGATGACGCACTGCGATATCGCGTACGCGATATCGCAAGGGATGCAATATCGCGTACACGATATCACGGGGGATGCAATATCGCGGCAAACACGATATCACGGCCCATGTGATATCGCATCCCATCATACCCCCATGATTGAATAAAAACTTGTCCTCAAGTTCCTTACAAAATATTGGGACGGTATGGGATTATTGACTCAAATGGAACTAATGGTGAATGGGATGACATGTGAACGGATCATCATTACAAGACAAGACAAAACTGGTGTTCATGAAAACAAGAGTGAACACCTTATACACTTGACATTAGGCCTTATTTGGCAGCTGAGAAAGAGAGAGAGAGTGAAAGCATTTTTGCTACTGCCAACGCCAAGATTGCACCTTTCGTTGTCCATCTGTAAGCATGCCATCAGTCTTGCTCCTTCCATAGTTGCTTTCAACACTGCTCCATTCCATGTGTTCCCTCCAGATCCAATCCATTGTTGTATGATTTCCATCTGCACATACAACACAGTCTTTATATTAGCAAGGGTAAATGAATCATAATGCAATTGATACCTTGCTTCAGGGAAAGGTCCATTGGTTGAGTTGTGGTATGGCTGATATGGATCTGGAGATATCATAGTGGTGACTATCGAAGGTGTAGGGGTTAGGAGAAAATCAAAAAAATTGGACTAGGACCCCCATGACTAAGAGCGAACCTCAGGTAGTGATAGAATGGAGAAAGAATAAAGAACAAGAAAGATGGAGAAAAAAGAAACAACTATAACATCGATGAAATGGATTTCAAGATGGAAATGAACAAAATAATATAGATTGCAAAAATGTTAGGGGAAAGAATTTAATTGATGCACCAAATAGGAATGCCAGTGGGTCCTCCCCAAAGTAGGCTCATGCCTTTAATACCCTGACAAACCCACATTCAAAGAGTCCATAGGCTCTGGGAATGTCATTTGGAAACAAGAGTTAAAGTCTTAACCATAAGAATCTACCAAAAAGAAAACAATGCGTCAACCAAAATATACACTAATGATACAATCGACAATGAGGTGAACAAAGGAGAGAAGGATGGAGAGAAGAGCATGGAATGGAATCCCAAGAGCAAGGTGGTGTATAGCCCCTTGTGTCTTTCGTGGTTAATGTGACTTAGTAGATCCCATTCCAAGTCTGGCCTCAAACAAACCACTTCTAGTGACTTCGCATTAATGCATTCGGCCAATCCATCCTCTTGAAGTAACGTGAATGCCTTCACCCAAGAGCCACCACCATTCTGACGAAACAAAGGAGGAGAGAATGGGAAACGAGAAGGGCCTTAGTTAGAGGGAACATTTTTATTTTAGTTCCATAACCAGTGCTTGTAGGCCAAATGATTATTTTGTCTAAGGTATGTGCTTTGAATTCTCACTTTTTTTTTCTTTTATGTGTTTATACGTGAGAACCACACCATGCAAAGACTTTGTTATTTTTATTGACTCAGCTTCTCGATAATTGGGTAATGTCGAAGCGAGAAGAAAACTCAAGAAGAAAACATCCAAGCACCCAAGAGAACGGCCAACACAAATGCATTAATTTCCCTTGAAGTCACACCCTTCTCAATCCTTGAGTCCTTCCTTAGTTTGAGAAATGCCCAGTCTCCGATTCGTTATAGTTCTTATTTAGAAAGGGAATGTACATTTCCAAGCCGAGAGAGACCATAGAAACTTGTGGATGAATGGATGAAGTGGACTCATTGCCTGCTATATCAAAAGAACCACACCTTAGTATCAACATCGTAACTTAAAGGTAAAAACCAAACATTAGCAATCAATATAAAAACAGTTCATACCATTATTAAGAACACTTATTAAATGACAAACTTGACAAGATGGATAACACACACACACACACACACACACAAAATGAAAAAGTTATAATGATGTTGTAAAACAAAAACAAGAAAATTTAAAGAAATTTGTAAAACAAAACTATGTAAAACAAAAATGTGTAAAACAAAAATATGTAAAACAAAAATGGGTAAAAAAAACTTAAAAAAACTAAGGACCCCGAATGATTAGCATAGGTGGCCATCTCCCCCATGACTGAATGGAAAGGGAGAGATCTAAAATAAGGAATGCCTATTTGAATTTCTTAGAAGCATCCAACTTCTACCGATTGATGTTTTCAGGTTAAGGGGTGGAAGTTGGCAACGCTCATATTCCAATGTATCTATGCTTTCGTTATGGGCATGAGTTGTTCCCTTGGTTTGTTCCATGCATATTGGTGGGTTGCTCTTTCGATTAGCTGTTAACCACAGGGTGTCCACTTATTGTGTGGTTGCTACATATAGGCATCTTTGTATTAGAGTTTCTAGGACACACCGATTGCATGTAGGAGATGCTGAGCATTCCTCCATGTCATCACCCTCTGAGTCACTGTATGTGATGCATGGAACTTTCTTCTTCTCGATCTTTCCATAAATGTTTACCTTAGATATTTCCAAGGAAAGATCGCGGATCCCTAGGCATGTGTCTACTGTACTCAGCCATGCCCTTCCCATTATAATTGGGGAGTCCCCCTTGTTACTGTTAACTTCTATCACGAGAAAATTAGCTAGGTATGACCAACCACACACAGTGGTAATGATGTCATTCACCAATTCTAAGGGAATGGTGATGGACTGGTCAGCCAACTCTAGTTGAATATTATTCTTCTTAAGTGGAGGCAGGTTCCAGGCTTTATACATTTCTCGTGATATTAAGTTGACTCTGGAACCTGAGTCAAGAAGAGCCTTATGTGGTTCGTTCTCGGTGACTTGGAGGTAGATTAAGGGACTTCCAGGGTTAGAGATTTTCCTGGAAAGGTGGCCTACCTTGATCCTGTCGGTTACGGTATGTGTTAACATAACTGTATGCGTTAAGCTCTGTTGTTGGTTTGAAGGGAGCTTCAAAGCCTTATTTGTTGGAGGAGCGTGTACAGACTCAACCTCTTGTGGTTGTGAGAGCTTGTCTGGGCTTTTGGTTTTGAAGAAAGGTCTTCTCTTCTTGCAGTTGTTAGAATTAGTAGTGGGTTGAAGGTTTATAGCTCTTGTAGCATTACGTTGCTACGGTTGAGTGGGGAGTTCCCCTTGCATTGTTGGAGCGGGTGGTAGTGGAACTATTGGCGTAAGAGAGGCAGATGGATTCGGAGGATGGTATGCCTATGATGCATCTCCCGGAGGAGAAGGAGTCCTTCTAAAATACTCCCGAACTTGGTAGTGACGTTGTGGGGTTGTGTGACCCATAGAGTCACTTGGAGAAACTGGTTGTTGCATGTAATAGCGATAAGGATCAAGTTGCCGGTAAGGGTATTGTTGCCTAGGCGGTGGCATTCCCCATGACTGTGGGTGTTGCCACTACTGATGTTGCCCGATAGGTTGTGGCGATGTTCCAGTTGGATAGTACATTAACGGTTGGTGGACCTACCTTCGGTTACCCTGGGGATAAGGTAACCTTCGGGGTGTCTGCCATCTGTTAAGTCTTGGGTTGAGTGCATACACCCCAGACTCTTGTAGATGTGAGATGATTGGGCAACATCCCTTAGGATGGTCATATTGGCAAATCTCACATCCACCTTCTTGTCTGTGTCCGAATCCACAACCTCATCGGCCATAGTCATTTTTCCCTTACCCTTGTCACGTGCATGGCCTGAATCTCTCCGCTTTTTCTTATCCTTGCCACTACTTTGTTCCTCCTTAGACTCCTCTACAATCTTTAGGATAGTTTCAATTTTACTGTCTAAGGGACTCCATATTTCATCTACCTTAGTCGATACTTCCGTTGTTAATTTTTGAAGCGAAAAGGTTTTTCTATTCACCAACTCTTCAAGTGGTGACTCATCCTCTTCATCGCAGAATCTCACTCCCCTCTTCCGGAGGGAAGGATCATGGTTATATTTTTCCGCGCTTTCTCTTTTCTGTAGGTCCCCTTATTCTTTAGCTACTTGCTCCAAAAATTGATGAACTTCATGGGATCTAAGTTCAGATAATCTCCCTTGGGCATAAGTCCCAAGGGTTCTCCTAGTTTCGTACCTTAGCCCATCTATGAGGTGGCGGAGTTGATCCCATTGTGCGTAACCATGGCCCAGGCAATGATGTAGCAATGCATAATATTGGCCCATGGTAGCATCCAAGGGTTCATGAGTACCTTGCTTCCATCCTTGGATCTGTTTACGCAAATTGGACACTCTGAAGTACATTTAGTATTTATCGTTGAAGAGTTCTAACATCGTACTCCATCTCTTAATGATTTCCGGCTCTAAGGACCGGTACCAACTCTCTGCTTCTTTTACAAGTGTCCTAGGAAATAACTTTAATTTCTGCCACTCGTTTTTAATATTTTTCAAGGCACAGGCATCATGAAATGCCTATAAATGATTTTGCGGATCAGCGTTGTATCCCCCTTCAAAGCATGGGATATTGTTCATATCTAGTCTCTTGATTTGACTATCTTTTTGATGCCTTGTGGGTATCCAAACTACCTCTGTAATATCTAGCATACTACGGGTTGCAAGTAGGGGTTCATCATGATCATCTCTTTCATGACGTCTATGATGCCTACGTTGTTCCCTACTTTTCCTTCATTCATGCCTTGATTCCCTAGACTTCCCTCATCCTCTCTTTCGACTCTCTCGTCGAGGTCTCTCATTTCACTTACCCTTATCCTCACTGTTATGCTCTTTGTGGCTGCATCCTAATGTGGAAGGAGAGGGTGAATGGTGTGATGAAGGGGAAGAAGAAGGAGAACCATCGCCATGGCGATGTCTCCTACCTCCTCTTCGGTGGCTTTGGCCCTGATCATGATGACAATCCAAGTGCCCATCCTTGTCATGTGTTTTTGTTCCCTCAGTGAACAGTTGGCATTCACAGGGATTAGAACTAGGGTTATGTATCATGGAGCGTAGGTTCTGATACCCCACCTCCTCACTATCGTTAGGAGGAGGAACATCATTTGACGGAGAACTCGTTATAAGTGGTTCACTGTCTCCAATTTCACTTAGGATGTGTGGGACCCCTTTGCCCTTCAACAATGTATGGTGGCTCTCCTTCCTTGAGTCCCTTAGACGTTGCGCTACTGTGGGATGGTAATCCCTTATGTCATTATCTTCCACAACGTATTCAGTGTATAATTCCGTCATGCCTATATGTGCAAGAGCACGAAAAAGCATGTTAGGGACTGCCTGATCTAGAGGTAACACTATGTTACCTTGCAAATCTCTCCAGCGCAATTGTTTATCCTAATGGAGGATAAAAGTAAAATCGGGTATATACTCATCGGGATGAGTATATACCACCTGGTACTGTTGAGGAACTGGCGGATTTTGGTTATGTGTTTGGTGCCACCGACTATTTCTTGTATGATCCCTAGGTGGTGAAGTGCTTTTGTTCGAAGAAGAAGACATTGTTATTTTACTGGGTGTGCTGATTAGCCGTTATATAATTTTTCATTTAATTAACCCTAAGGGTTCGTTTAAGCTCCCAATGATGTGAGTGATCTCCTATGTTCTACTTAGCGCACAAACACTTAGTCCCTGGCAACGGCGTTAACGATGAGTGGCGAGGTACCCCTACACTCAACCATACGAATACGAGCGTTACACGTGCTATCTGGTTGAACTTCGTAGACTAAGAGCCTACACGCCTTATGGAACACTTAAGGTTAATCATTCATTGTCTTCTCAGACTTACTTATATTTGTCACGGTTGTATGGTTAAGTAAGTCTAAGGTATGTGATTTTTATGTCTTTTATATTTTATCTCCTATGCTAACGAGGTGAGGGTGAAGAGACTAATTAACTAACTTTAACTAACTAACTAGGCCTTAATTAACCTAGCATCAGTATCCGTTCCCACTTACCGTTCACACCCTGAACCGATGCAACCTTGGTTACCAAACGCTATTGGTTGCTGGAATCACCAAGCGTAACACATGTGCTCGAAGCGGTCGTACTGAATGCACTTAACTAGGAGAGAAGGGTTGAGAGAGATTTAATTAACTAATAAAGCATTTAAATGGTAAAAAATAAATAACAGTAAATAAATTCCTATTTAGCCTATTCCATGCACTGCAAGGTTTATCCAAGAAGTTCTTCTTTATTTCCGTACACAAACTTGTGTTCAGGTACAATATTTGCTCGAATAAAGATCCGTTCACTTTGGAGCTCCTACTGTGGGCACATGGAAATTATTCTATCTTTGGAGAGGTAAAACTACTAGAGTTTCGCTACGGTCTAGGCCTAGAATGAGAAACAAGGGAGAGCCGCCTCTTATTTATAGATTTGACAGTGCACTGCGATATCACATACGCGATATTGCAAGGGAAGACGCGATATGGCGGGGAATGCGATATGGCATCCCATCAGAAACTCATGCATGTTATTAAAATAACTACACAAAGTTGTAATTAGCACATCATGATGTTGCCATTGCTCTTATTCCATTAATATAGTAACTCATAAGATAAGTAGGTGCTTGTAATTGAGGAACTTACATAAGGTCTTTCAATCATCTAAATGTGTAGTTCATATGCAAATGAGTATTGTTGCTTAGCAATGTTGCGCAAGCTATGATAGGACTAGTCCATTCACATGTTTAAATATTGATCATGTAATGAAAGTTGCATATGTTAGTAGTGACATTATAGTAAGATATTTTTAAAGTTCATTTCTTTCCTCGACTAATCTAAATATTTTAAACTTGTTTCCTTTTTCTTTCTAAATTAATGTATTTCACCACAACTTATTTTTTGTTTCTTTATAAATTTATTCCTTTATTTTTTGTTTCCTTTATAAATTTATTTTGTTACAATCAATGCTCTTCAACATATTATCTACATCACTAATATCTTATCATTTTATCATATTAACTAAAAATTTAATATGCAATATGCATTCAATGTATTTAAACTAATAACCAAGTAAAAAAATTAGTGATATATAACTACTACATTTTTGAAAAGAAATATTCTATGTTTATTTATTTTTTGCCATATTCATTTCTATCTTTATTTTTTATGATTTTCTTTGTCTTTCTATCTATTTCACAAAGATTTTGTTTGAGTTCTTCTAAGAGAATTCAATGTCTTTCTTCCATCAACTATTGTAAATATGATAAACTAGCACATTTCTCTTTCATAGAGAGGACTTGAGAAGCAAGTCTTTCTACCTAGTAAAATAGCAAGTTTTCCTTTTGCAAACAAAATTGGAAAAAGCGGTTTAAAAATTGCTTCTTGGTTTTGTTAACTTGGTTTTTTCTCAAAGAAACAATTTAAAAGTGTTGTATCCTATGTTGCATTGTAATAAAATCTTCATTATGTAAATTCTTGATAAAAATTTTAAGCATGATTCTTTATTTATAAAATTTTGAATAGTAATATAAAACCATTAAAATTTTAAGGATTTGTTTGTAGGAAGCACTACTTTTTTATGTATACTTTTTTAATGATTAATTAAGCATAAAAAAAGTAGGAGATGGATTAACCTTCTTAATCAAAAACGCAAATACAAGTTACGTGTTTCAATAGCTCTTTAAAATGAACAACTACAACAAAAAGACCGTGTGATCTATTTTTTGTATGGGTCAGTGGGCAATCAAATTACATCTCTTTGTAGTGATCTTACGGTAAAATAATTACTTTCCTATGTAATGGAGCCCACACAATTGAAAAATAAATGTGCATATATGTGTTTGAGTTTTGATTGCAAAATCCATGACAGCGCTATTTCTACACATAGGCATAAAAAAGATGTGTGTGCTTATATACTCCACTTACATGTTTACTAGTAGTTTTAACTTACCGTTATAGTTCGATGAAAAGGGGTTTACGCGGAGTAAATGCAAACATCCTTATGAAAAAAAGGATTAAAAAAATGTGTATCTATTTTTCATCTTCTGTGACTTTGTAATCGTTCCGCACACATTAATCGCACATCGCATGAAAAAATGTTTTAGAAAATCTCGGTTGCAACAGGTGCATAGCTGTTTACATGTATTTCATTTACCTCTTATGAATTTCAACTTCACGCATATTCCAATAAATTTGGCGGGCACATTGCCAAAATTTCGGCTGCACAATTAGTCAATAATTTTTATGGGAAATTTCGGCTGGGCATTTTGTCGATAATTTTTATGAGCTGTGAGTGAAAGGTACCTCAGCGCAATGAATGCAACATTTCTGCACACTTTCAAGGCAAAAAAATGTAAAAAAAAAAAAAAAAATACAATTGGCATGGCCTTCAACCAATTTAAACGTTTTTAATCCGCTTTTCTTTTATGTATTTTCCCACCACTTGCATTTCTGCTGCTTTGTGCACTTTTTTTTTTTGTTTTTTAATCAGACCTTACCCATGGCCCCAGACATGATGGAAGAATGAGCCAGTGTGAGTTTGGATGAAAGTTTCTTGTCCACACACATGGTATAAGAACAATAGACATGGACATACTCTTTATGCTCATTTTAACTCTGGAAAGCTAAGCTGTGGTAGAGATTTGTATTCATACACACAAATACACCGGTATATGCACCTCTGATGGGTACGTAACCATTTTGCTAATGGCTGATCGCACAGGCGGTAGCAGCAGAAGCAAGATCAGCTGTGCAGCGCAGCGGCAACAAAAGAAGATTGGACGTGCAACGGTGCAGCAGCAACAAGATTGAATGTGCAGTGAAAGCAATAGCAAGATGAGACATGCATCGGAAGCAGAGTTGCACGGCGTGCAACAAGCAGGCAAGGTTGCAGTAGCAAGGTCGGCAGGAAAGGGCAATAGCAGCAATGACACAGGTACCAAACAATGGCAGCAGAACTAGCAGAATCGTGGAGGAGAGACTGGGATGTAAACTATGAGAGGTTATGTTTGTTTCTACCTGTGCAAGTGCAATGAGCCAACCAGCGCAACGAAGAAACAACCCCTTTATCCCCAAGGTGGGTGGAGCACTAGTGGCGGAGTGGTCATTACTGTTGTATCAGCAGCCACTCCCACCAGTTAATGAGCCACTCCTGCCAATATTTCCATAAGTTACGACATGCCCAATCATAGGCTCCAATGCACATAATTCTCACATTCTCCCACTCACCCATGGTGCCGTATGCCACAAAGGCTCCAATCCAATTGTGCTTATCTAGTAACTCATTCTTTTTACATAGGCAAATCCAAGGTGTGACCCATCCAGTTCCCTCTTCATGTTTATTAGAAGTTCTACATTAGTAACCAATTAAGGCCCATGTAGAGACATCAATCCTAGAGTAGCTTATCATTTATAACACATGATGCAAATATATTCATGATCATATCACCACTTAAAGGTAATATGACCAGTCAACTATGAATAAAGTGCATATATGTGATCGAAATGTCCTCTCTTTATTCTAATGTCATTAGGCTCTAGATCAACTGCTTTCTTGGTGATGTCCTAGAAGGCCGCATCATTCATGGCCATAAGTAACATTCCAAAGTAGTAATCAACCTTTCAATTTATGATATAGTTTAAGGTCCATAAAGGGCACCTTTGTGGAATAACCATGTTGAATCTACAAGGACTCACATGGTGAGGAAGCAGCTATCCATTCACTCACTTCCTTATGTTTGGTCAAATAGCACATGTATTATAAAATTTGTTGATGTTTTTTAAAAAATTAGAATGGAATTAATATAGAAAAAAATTAAAAGGAAGTTTGGTGAAAAAAAAAAAAACAGGATTATTTTTTTGAAATGAGACTAAGATGAAAAATATTGTAATGGAACTAATATAAAAAATAAAAAGGAAGAAATGGAAATGTTTTTTAAAAAAGAAAAAAAATAAAAGGAGGAGATGGAAAAAAACATGAAAAGCTTTTTTAGATAGAACAGAGAAATTATGAAAGAAGCTTTTTCCAAAGAATAAAGGGAAAACATTGGAAGTATACAGGATTAAAAAGTGGTGTTTCTCAAGATAGAATAGAGAAATTATTCTACTTGGTTCATGAAGATGCAACTCTTTCAAATCATCTTCCAGTTTCTTTTAATCTGGAATTTGGTATTAAATCTCTTGTTTGATGTTATGAGCTTTTCCATGTGTATATTTATTTCTTATTTCTTTTGAAAAAGGCATTTTGATGTCTTTATGGAATGTAGAAATGAGATCCCTTGGTAAATCAAGTTAAATTAATTAGTGGTTGCATATATTGTATTCATAATTTTTCTCACTAGTTGGGTAAGAAATATATCAAGAGACAAAGGAAAACTAAAAAAAAAATTGTGATGAAATTCAATAGATTAATAATGCAATACAAAATGATCCCTTTAATATTATTCTTCAAAAACTTTCTCATGTCCATGCAGTCAAAAAAAAATGGAATATGCATAATATTAAGAGTGCTCTCATCAAGAGTCATCTTAACTAGTTGAAAGTAGAAGGAGAATCATGCAAGGAATTTTTTAAATTCTTAAAAGGTAAAGGTAGTTTACCTATTCTTGACTTCATAGAAGTAGATGGTCAAATTAGTTTTGATCCTCTAATTTTCAATGGTTTTCTTGAAAGATATTTTCAATTTATATTTTTTTTATAGGATTTTGATCATGAGGATTTTCTATCTAATTGTGATCATTTATGTAATATTGTTCATAATAGTCATAACCATCTTCTTAAACAAGATATCTCTCTTATTGAAATTAAAGGTGCAATGTTTAACTTTGAAGCACTAAGTTTTGATGGAATTTCCATTGAATTTTTTAAAAATCTTTGAGATGTTGATCATATGGACCCCTTTATTCCATTTTTGTAGAAGTCATTGAATAATATTCTCTTGGTTAAAAGCTAAACAGATGAGTCATTAGACTTATTCCTAAGGAATGTGATCTTTATCATATTGGTAATTGACACCCTATTACTCTTCTAAATTCTATTTATAAAATTTTGGCTAAATGTCTTGCTAAAAGATTAAAATCAATTGTTTCTTAGTTAATTACTCTAGTGCAAATTGACTTTGTTAAAGGTAGATATATTCTAGACAGTGTTGTTGCAGCTTTGGAGGTTATGTAGTGGGTTGAGGATTCCAATTAAGCCATTGCTTTTTTGAAGCTTGATTATGCTAAAGCATATGATAGAATTGAATGTGAGTTTATTATTACTTGTCTTCGCAAATAAGATGTTAAAGAAAATTTTATTGGGATGGTGGAGATTTTTTTTTGTAAATGCTGATGTGCTTGTGGCTACAAATGTTGGCATTACTAATAGTTTTAATCTAGAATGCTCAATTAGGAAAAATTTCCCTATTAATCCTTATCTCTTCATCCTTGCTACAAATTTCTTATGTCATGCTATATAGAAGGACCAAGAACATAATTTGCTACAAGGTATCTTTATGGAAAATAATGTTCCTAATTTATTAAATTTGCATTTTGCAGTTGAATCCTTTGTTATGATTAAAAATGGCAAAGCTATTACAAATCATATTTTTTATCATATTAATCAATATTGCAAACTTTCAAGCTCTTAGATTAATTGGTTCAAATATTTTGTGTTTTTCAATAAGGGATTGCAAGAATGCACTTTTACTAAATCTTGTGATGAGTGGCGAGGTACCCCTACACTCAACCATACGAATATGAGCGTTTCACGCACAATCCGATCGAACTTCGCAGACAGGCTAGTTGTGATATCTAGATAGTTACTCATTAATTGTAGTTCACTGTCTTCCCACCTAGACTAGTATTTGCTTTGTCATGTATGGTTTAGTCCAGAGTGAGGTGTATGATGTGGTTTCTAACCTAGTGCTACTCCTAGAGGCAATGGAAAATATCTTTAATTAAGCTAAGAGGAAAAGGGAGAGAGAATCTAAGCTAATATAAGGTAGGGAGAGAGAATCTAAGCTAGCCTAAGTGCAATAAGTATCCATTCCTTAATCATTCGTACACATCTTGGACCTCGTGCACTACTACTACTGGGATTACCAAGCGTAGATCCTACGTACGCTACTAGGTTACCAAGTAGTCACACTTAAATGCATGTGATTAACNACCTCCCATGGGCATGGTAGTTGCAGAAACATTTTGTTTACTTTGACGTACCAAGCCACAAACAATCGTTGTTCCTCCTCATAGGCTCTGGCTTTGTCCCTGTACTCCTGAAAATCTGTAAACTGTCGAGCCAGGTCTGTTGTGACATCTTTTTATCCTTGGTAGCTTGCTTTAACCACCTCCAATTTAGAATTTGTGACTTCCAGCTTTTGTAATGTTTTCTTGTGTTCTGCAAATTCTACTTCATATTTGGTGTAGGTGGTAGCTACCTACTTCTCGAGCTTTGTCCTTGGGCACCCTACTATCAACATGGCTAGATTGGCATATCATAGATTTGCCAAATCCATGTACTCTATGAGATCCTGAATCTGTAGTTCCTGGATTTTAAGTTCTACCTGGTGGGAAAATGCATATGTGTCCAATATGGCCTGCCAATTAGTGGGTTGAGCACTGAAAGTGTTGAGGTGGGCCTTGGCCATATATATCTCCTTCTCGATGATTTGCTTGTACATTCTCACTTGGTCTTGGAAATCCTCCTTTACTTTTTCATGTCACTTGGCCTCGTTCTACCACACGCTTATTTCGATGGCCATCTTCTGACGGATGGCACGTACCTCCTCCATTGAGAGGGTTCAATTTTCTCTGGCCAAATGGTTCATGTCCTAGTTGACCCTAATTAACTGTTCTCGTAGTCGCTGAAAATTCTCTTCGAGAACATTCTTTTGATTCTCCATAGAGGTCAACCGAAGATTTTCAGCAACAAGTTGTTTATTTTCTTCTTATAAAGCCTTGAGTGGCTTAGCATGTGCATAGGTTTGTGCTTGTGCCTTGGAGGCTCCCAGTTAGCCTTCTCTTTTTCCTTCACCACCCTTTTATTTTCTACCAACAATTTTTTGAGTTGCTTGATCCTAAAGGTGTCTAGCTAGTCTATGGGAATGAATTGAGAGGGATCCCACTGTGCAGCTTGTAGGGTTACGAGCCTTTCTTGCAGTCTTGCCACTTCCACTTTTGCTTGCTCGGTCCTTCTCTCTGTCATGACCAGCTTTCCTTTAGTGGAGATGCGGTCTAATTATGCTGCCTTAACATCTTGTGGGATGTCAAACAAGGATGTCATCACCTATCCTATTTGCAACAATCGATTAAGCACATCCTCATGTTCTGCAAGAGTCGTTGAGGGATCAGCCAGAGTTTGAGCATCTCGTGCTCCTGTGAAATCTACCTGTGGCACAACAGGGATGTTAAAAGATTCCTTGATGTGGTCTGTGACCATCTCTATGGATCTTGCTGTGTCTTGGTGCTGCATGACCACCATTGTGGCACCTTCACTAGTTTCCAAATGCACTTGAAAGGATGTAGCGTTCCCTGAAATCTATTGTGACCAATAAGTCTCCCCTCCTCCTATCTGAATGGACACCTCGCCTTATGCATGATCTATAGAAATAGTAAGCCATATGGTATCGTCAATGATATGGAAGAGATTTGCATCATCATGACTTCCCCAACTAATCCTCTCAACGATGGCCCTGAGATGGCTCATCGATGGTCAATAATCTTGCAGTGGTGGTGGTGGTCAATCTCGCTGGCTCCTGATAGGCCCTGCTTCTTATTGTTAACTAGGTCTTGTGCTTGGAAGTTGGTTGGGCCCTGAAAGTTGAGTTGCAGTGGGCCCCACTGTCTATTCTTGCTCTTGTTTTGGCCCCAGGGTCTCACCAGCACTTTTCCTTGCAGCTGGTGGCTTTAGTAGTTCGGTGTATGAAGCATTTTGGGCTCTTCTAAGGACATCATTGGTGTATCCTCGAATACCAGCATGCTTGCATAGCTTCTTGATGAGACAAGGGAAGGGCAACACAAACTTCCCTATCTTGCATTCTTCAAACCGCCTTAAGATCTCCATGAAATACAGATGAGGCAAGTTGGCATCAACCTTTCCCATCAATATTGCACTTCCTCTTGCCACATATGTTGAAATTCTATTTAATCATTTTGTGGGAAAGATGTGATAAGTTCCAATTTTAAAGTAGATTCTCTCTTCCAACATCAATTCTTCATATATCTCATATTCTTTACCATATGCCATGTCTAANTCTTCATATATCTCATATTCTTTACCATATGCCATGTCTAACCAAAGTCGTCACGCATCAACATCAGAGTGAGTAGATAGACAAGCAACCTTTGGCCTTGTGTTCGGAAGGTTTAACACTTCTGAAATGGATTTGACGGAAAAATCAACAAACACACCACAAATGTCAACTATGGTGCCTTCTTCTTTATTGTGCCAAAATTGGTATGTTTCTCCTAAGTACTAGGCACCACTTTCGGAGAGGATAGGCCATAATGGGAACCCTTTGAGGTACTCCCTAACAACCTCAGGAGTAAATTCCATGAAAGATCTGAAGCTCAATTCCACGATCACTGCAACTGATGTGGACCTTTCACAGATGGCTTGGACACATTTTGGGGGCAATGTGAGGTGTTGTCCTGGTTCAGGTGCTGCAGTAGCTCCCCCTTCTACATGTCCTGATTGTACAATGGCAGGGCCTTCTTGATGGATACTGAACAATTGCTCCTTTTGCTCTGCATGTTGTTCAGTAGACACCTATCCTTTACCTCTCCTAGGTTGCTTAGATGCACCTTGAGAGGGACCTTCTTGTTGTCCATGCTTTGGGACCATCTACAATCACATGGGGCCAATCATTAGTAAGATTGCTTACCAAAGTTAAGTTATAGCTTACTTCTTACTTTAATAAGTTTGTTCTGATTCCCTGTGATTATAAAGTTAGAAATTTTTATGGAAATTTTGCCAAAAGATTTTAATATTTGGTTCACTTTGCTTATTTGGTTTCAGAGTTTAATATCCCAGTATAGATAAGGAGATGAAATTATTTTTGGCACATGTTTATTATTTTTATAACTAATTACCCTTGATAGTGTCCTTCGGGTGATAACAAATTTCAAAAAACTTTATACACAATTCGACATATACCCCTCCCCCACAACTAAGCTGAACACTCTAGGTTCAAGTAGGTTCAGATGGAATGAAAATTGGAGCACTAGTGAGCGGGTTATGGTTATCAAAACAAGAGATGCGTAGTTGCAAGTCGTAGAAGAAAATTTGAAAAACTTCCCCTAGATGAATGGTTGCAAATGATGTTGACATGTGTGGGGGGGGGGGAAGGTGGATGGTCCATATATATATTTTTTAAGGATGTGATATTGCGTACTCGCTAGTGGAGATCAGATAACGTGTCAGACTTGATATCGGGGACCCGTGATCGCGTCCTATCGAAAATATTGCACTTGAAAAATTTACAAATTTTTTGAAATTTTAAAGTATAAATTGAGGACGTGTAGGTCAATGTAAAGGGGTCCAGGGTAATAAAAACTAGTCTTGAAGGCACAAAGAGTATAATGGTGTAAAATCTGACAATGAAAATTGATGGGACGCGATATCGCATCTTCCCTTGCGATATCGTGTACGCGATATCGTAGCGTGCCGCCAAATCTATAAATAAGAGGCGGCTCTCCCTTGTTTCTTAATCTAGATCTAGACCTTAGCAAAACTCTGGTAGTTTTACATCTCCAGAGATAGAATAATTTCCATGTGCTCGTAGTAGGAGTTCCCAAAGTGAACGGATCTTTATTCTAGCAAATATTGTACCTGAGCACAAGTTTGTGTATGGAAATAAAGATGAACTTTTGGATAAACCTTGCAGTGCATGGACTAAGCTAAATAGGGCTTTAATTATTGTTATTTATTATTCATCGTTTAAATGCTTTATTAGTTAATTAAATCTCTCTCAACCCTTCTCTTATAGTTAAGTGCATTTAGTACGACTGCTTCGAGCACGTGCATTACGCTTGGTAATCCCAGTAACGAATAGCGTTTGGTAATCCCAGAAGGTTGCATTGGTTCAGGGTGTGAATGGCAAGTGGAAATGGATATTGATGTTAGGCATTAGAACTTAGTTAGTTAAAGTTAGTTACTTAGTATCTTCACCCTTTCCCTCACTAGCATAGGAGATAAAACATAAAAGATATAAAAATCACATACCTCAGACTCACTTAACCATACAACCATGAAAAATACAAGTGAGTTTGGGAAGACAATGGATGATTAACCTTAAGTGTTCTATAATGCATGTAGGCACTTAGTCTATGGAGTTTGACTAGATCATGCGTGTAACGCTCGTATTCGGATGGATGAGTGTAGGGGTACCTCGCCACTCATGATTGGCGATGTTGCCGGGGACTAAGTTGTTTGTGCGCTAAGTAGAACATAGGAAATCATCCACATCGTTGAGAAGCTTAAACAAACCCTTAGGATTAGTCAAAAGAAAATTTAAATAAACGGTTAATAGCACATTGACAAAATAACAATGTATTCTTCTTCTCATAAAAGCACTTCACCACCTAGGCATCACACAAGAGATAGTCAGCGGTCTAACATACATAACTAAGAACCGCCAGTTCCTCAATAGTATCAAGTGGTATATACTCATCATGATGTGTATATACCTGATTTTACTTTTATCCTCCATCAGGATGAACAACTATGCTGGAGAGACCTGCAAGGTAACATAGTGTTACCTCCAGATCAGGCAGTCCCTAACATGCTCCTTTGTGCTCTTGCTTTAATAGACATGATGCAGCTATACGCTGAATACATTGCAGAAGATTATGACATAAGGGATTACCATCCCACAGTAGTGCAACATCTAAGGAACTCATGGCAGGAGAGTTATCACACATCATTGAAGGGAAAAGGACCCCACAATGCCTCGCCTGTCATAAGAGAAATTAAGGGGGGTGAAACTATCTCAATAGGTTCTTCACAAAATGATGTTCCCCCTCCTAATGATAGTGAGGAGGTGGTGTATCAGAACCTTTGCTCCATGATACACAACCCTAGTTCTGATGCCCATAAACACCAAGTGTTTAATGAGGGAACACAAACACAAGATAAGGGTGAGCATTCTGATCGTCATCACGATTGGGGTCGGGATCACCGAAGAGAAGGTAGGAAACATCGTCATGGTTATGGTTCTCCTTCTTCTTCCCCTTCATCACATCATTCACCCTCTACTTCCACATTAGGACGCAATCATAAAGAGCACAATGGTGAGGATAAGGGTAAGCAAAATGAGAGGCCTCGACGAGAGAGTCGAGAGCAAGGATGAGGGCATTCTAGAGAATCAAGGCATGAAATAAGGGAAAGTAGGGAACCACGTAGGCATCATAGACGTCATGAGAGAGATGATCATGATGAACCCCTATTTGCCACCCGAAGTATGTTACATATTACGGAGGCTGTGAGAATACCTACAAGGCACCAAAAAGATAGTCGGATCAAGAGACTAGACATGAATAATATTCCATGGTTTGAGGGGCGATACAACGCTGATCTGTAGAATCACTTACAGGAATTTCACGATGCCTGTGCCTTGTAGAATATAGAAAATGAGTGGCAGAAGTTAAAGTTTTTCCCAAGGACACTCATAAAGAAAGCGGAAAGCTGCTACCGGTCCTTGGAATCGGAACCCATTAGGAGGCGGAGTACAATGCTAGAATTGTTTAACGATAAATATCAAACGTACTCTAGAGTGTTCAACTTGCGTAAGCAGATCCAAGGATGGAAGCAGGGTACTCATGAACCCTTGGATGCTACCATGGGTCGATATTATGCATTGTTACATCGTTTCCTAGGCCATTGTTATGCACAACGGGATGAACTACGCCATCTCAGAGATGGGCTAAGACATGAAACCAGGAGAACCCTTGGGACATATGCCCAAGGGAGATTATCTGAACTTAGATCCCATGAAGTTCATAGATTGTTCGAGTAAGTAGCTAAAGAAGAAGGGGAGCTACAGAAAAGAGAAATCATGGAAGAGTATAACCGCGATCCTTCCCTCCAAAAGAGGGGAGTGAGATTCTGTGAGGAAGAGGATGAGTCATCACTCGAAGAGTTGGTGAATAGAAAAAATTTGCCACTTTAGAAATTAACAACAAAAGTGTCAGCTAAGGTAGATCAAATATGGGACTCCTTAGATAGTAAAATTGAAATCGTTCTAAAAATCGTAGAGGAGTCTAAGGAACAAAGTAGTGACCATGATAAGAAAAAGTGGAGAGATTTAGACCATGCACGTAACAAGGGAAAGGAAAAAAATGACTATCATTAATGAGGTTGTGGATTCAGATACAGACAATGAAGGTGGATGTGAGATCTACCAATATGACCATCCTAAGGGATGTTGCCCAATAATCTCACATCTACAAGAGTCTGGGGTGTATGCACTCAATCCAAGACTTAATAGACGGTAGGCACCCTGAAGGTTACCTTATTCCCAAGGTAACCTGAGGTAGTTCCAACAACCATTAACATATTATCCAAGTGGAACTTCACCACAACCTATCGGGCAACACCAGTAGTGCCAACACCCACAATCTTGGGGGATGCCACCACCTAGGCAACAATACCCTTACCGACAACCAGACCCATATGGCTATTATGCACAGCAGCCAGTTTCTCCAAGTGAATCTATGGGTCATGAAACCCCACAACATCACTACCAAGTTCAGGAGTATTTTAGGACTCCTTCTTCTCTGAGAGACACACCACATGCATACCATCCTCTGAATCCATCTGCCACTCTTGCACCATTAGGTCCACTACCACCCGCTCCAACGATGCAAAGGGAACTCCCCACTCAATTGCAGCAACATAATGCTACGAGAGCTATAAACCTTTAACCTGCTACTGGTTCTGACAACCACATGAAGAGAAGACCTTTCTTCAGAACCAAAAGCCCAAACAAGCTCTCACAACCACAAGAGGTTGAGTCTATGATCACTCCTCCAACAAATAAGGCTTCAAAGCTCCCTTCAAACCAACAACAGAGCTCAACGCATACGGTTATATTAACACATATTGTTACTGACTGGATCAAGGTGGGATACCTTCCCAAGAAATTCTCTGACCCTAGGAGTCCCTTAATTTATCTCCAAGTTGTTGGGAATGAATCTCATAAGGCTCTTCTTGACTCAGGTTCCAAAGTCAACTTAATCTCACGAGAAATGTATAAAGCATGGAACCTGCCTCCACTCAAGAAGAGAAATATTCAACTAGAGCTGGCTGACCAGTCCATCACTATTCCCTTGGGATTGGTGGAGGACATTGTTACCACTGTGTGTGGTTGGTCATACCTAGATGATTTCCTAGTGATAGAAGTCAACAGTAATAAAGGGGACTTCCCAATTATAATGGGAAGGGCATGGATGAGTACAATAGAAGCATGCCTAGGGATTCACAATCTTTCCTTGGAAATATCTAAGGAAAAAATTTATGGAAAGATCAAGAAGAAGAAGGTTCCATACATCACATATAGTGACTCAGAGGGTGATGACATGGAGGAATGCTCAGCATCTCCTGCATGCAACTGGTGTGTCCAAGAAACTCAGATACAAAGGTGCCTATATGTAGTAACCACACAACAAGAGAACACCCAGTGGCTAACAGCTAATCAAGAGAGCAGCCCACCAACATGCATGGAATGAATTGGGGGAACAACCTGCACCCACAACGAAAGCATAGATACATTGGAATATGAGCATCGCCAACTTCCAACCCTTAACCTGAAAACATCAATTGGGAGAAGTTGGACACTTTTAAGAAATTCAAACAGATGCTCATTATTTTGGATCTCTTACTTTCAATTCAGTCATGGGGGATATGGCCACCTATGTTGATCATTTGGGACCCTCAGTTCTTTTAAGTTTTTGTTTTACACATTTTTATTTTACAATTTCTTTAACTTTTCTTGTTTTTGTTTTACAACATCATTTATACTTTTTTAATTTCTTTGTATGTGTGTGTGTTATCCATTTTTTTAAGTTGTCATTTAATAAGTGCTCCAAAGATGGTATGAATCATACTCCATTGATTGCTAATGTTTAGTTTTTACCTTTAAGTTATGATGTTGATACTAAGGTATGGTTCTTTTGATATAGCAGGCAATGAGTCCACATCATCCATGCATCTATAAATCTCTATGGTCTCTCTTGGCTTGGAACTGTACAATCATCTTTCTCAATAATAAGAACTATCAATGAATTGGTGACTGGGTATTTCTCAAACTAAGGAAGGACTCAAGGATTGGAAAGGGTGTGACTTCAAGGGAACTTGATGCATTTGTGTTGGCCATTCTCTTGGGTGATTGAATGTTTTCTTCTTAAGTTTTTCTTCCCATTCTGACATTGCTCCATTATCGGGAAGCTGAGTGAATAAAAATAAAAATAAAAAGTCTTTGCATGGTGTGGTTCTCACGTATAAACATAAAATAATAATAATGAGGATTCAAAGCACACCCCTTAGACTAAATAATCATCTAGGCTACAGGCATTGGTTATGGAGCTAAAAACATGTTCCCTCTAACTAAGGCCCTTCTCGCTTCCTATTCTCTCCTTCGTTTCATCAAAATGGTGGTGGCTCTTTGGTGGAGGCATTTGTGTTACTTCAAGTGGATGGCTTGGCCAAATGTATTAATGCGAAGTCACTGGATGTTGTTTGTTGAGGCCAGACTTGGAATGGGATCTACTAAGTCACATTAATCATTAACAACACAAGGGGCTATACACCACCTTGTTCTTGAGACTCCATTCCATTCTATTCTTTCCATCCTTCTTTCCCCATCTATCACCTCATTGCCGGTTGTATCAGTAGTCCATGTCTTGGTAGATGTTTTCTTTTTGGTAAATTCTTGTGGTTAAGACTTTAACTCTTGTTCCAAATGACATTCCTAGAGCCTATGAACTCTTTGAATGTGGGTTTTTCAGGGCATTAAGGGAATGAGCCTACTTTGGGGAGGACCCACTGGCATTCCTATTTGGTGCACTAGTTAAATTCTTTCCCTTAAACATTTCTGCAATCATCATTCTATTTTGTTCATTTCCATCTTGATATCCATTTGATCGACATTATAGTTGTCTCTTTTTTTTCCATCTTTCTTGTTCTTTTTCTTTCTCCATTCTATCACTACTAGAGGTTTGCTCTTAGTCATGGGGGTCTGGACCCAATTTTTTTGATTTTCTCCTAACCCCTACACCTTTGGTAGTCACCATTATTATATCTCCAGAATCCACAATCAGCCATATCACAACTCAACCAATGGACCTTTCATCGAAGCTAGGTATCGACCGCATTGTGATTCATCTACCGTTGCTAATATAAGACTATGTTTTGTGTGTAGATGGCAATCATACAACAACGGATTGGATCTAGAGGGAACACTTGGAATGGATCGGTGCTGAAGTAGCTATGCAAGGAACGAGATAGATGACGTGCTTACGGATAGACAACGAAAGGTGCAATCTTGGCATTGGCAGCAACAAACTTCTTCTCTCTTCTCTCTTCTCTCTCAACTGCCAAATAAGGCTTGATGTAAAATGTATAAAGTGTTCACTCTTATTGTCGTGAACACCAATTTTATCATGTTCTGTAATGATGATATGTTCACATGTTGTCCCATTCACCATTAGTTCCATTCAAGTCAATAATCCCATACCTTCCCAATATTTTGTAAGGAACTTGAGAATGAGTTTTTATTTAGTCATGGGGGTATGATGGGACGTGATATCGCATCCGCCATGATATCACATCCCCCGCGATATCGCGTCTTCCCCTGCAATATCATGTACGCGATATCGGAGCATGTCGCCAAATCTATAAATAAGAGGTGGCTCTCCCTTGTTTCTCAATCTAGATCTAGACCTTAGCGAAACTCTTGTAGTTTTATGTCTCTAGAGATAGAATAATTCCATGTGCTAGCAGTAGGAGTTCCCAAAGTGAACAGATATTTATTCGAGCAAATATTGTACCTGAGCACAAGTTTGTGTATGGAAATAAAGATGAACTTTTGGATAAACCTTGCAGTGCATGGACTAAGCTAAATAGGACTTTAATTATTATTATTTATTGTTCATTATTTAAATGCTTTATTAGTTAATTAAATCTCTCTCAACCCTTCTCTCATAGTTAAGTGCATTCAGTACGACCACTTTGAGCACGTGCGTTACGCTTGGTAATCCCAGTAACGAATAGCGTTTGGTAATCCCAGAAAGTTGCATTAGTTCAGGGTGTGAACAGCAAGTGGGAACGGATATTGATGCTAGGCATTAGAACTTAGTTAGTTAAATTTAGTTACTTAGTCTCTTCACCCTTTCCCTTACTAGCATAGGAGATAAAACATAAAAGATATAAAAATCACATACCTCAGACTCAATCATACAACCATGAAAAATACAAGTGAGTTTGGGAAGACAACGGACGATTAACCTTAAGTGTTCCATAATGCGTGTAGGCACTTAGTCTATGGAGTTTGATCGGATTGCACGTGTAACGCTTGTATTCATATGGATGAGTACTATTACTCCCATTTTTCATTTAATCTACATGGATCTTAGTATAACTGAGTTGCATGGTAACTTCCACAGACATCACCAAAGAGAATCCACAAGTCCCCTTGATGTCACACCCTAACCATTTCCTCTTGGTCCATCCGTCTTCACTTTGGGCATAATGAGCATAGAAATTACTGTAAGTTTTAATGATTAGGAATATCATTGTACCCAGAGTAGAACCTCTTATTAATAGAATGGATAAGTGGATGTTGTGGCTCGCTATTCAAATAATTAGTCACCTAAGACTTGATAGCATAAAACAACACCTCAACCAATGGTCACATGAGTGTTTTATTTGTAGATGAGATTACTCATGATAAGGTAAAACAATAAATGAAACAACAAAAGATAAAAAATTGGAAAACAAAAAATTGTAAAATTGAAGAAAATGAAAAATATTTATTGATTCTGCTTATTAGAATGGAGGATATCCCCCATGACTAAATGGTTGAGCATGGCTAGAACTAATAAATGGAAAGTTGGGATCCTTGCATGTTGGAAATATTGGGACTCGGTCATACTTACCCCATTAGGGTTCACACACTTGATTAGAGTAAGCGTAGTGGGGTAATTTATAAGATGTAGTTAATTGATGAGTGGTTGACCCACTATGGCACCTGTGGTCGTAAGATGGTACACAAGGATCAACATGTCTTCCCATGTGGCTATATTCATTGGGCCCCATGGTTGTTGGAGTATTGAGTGATGGCCCTACTAAGGTACATGAGGCATTGGGTTCGAAGAGGAAGGTGCACCATAGTGTTAGACTTGTGCTGAGTGGGCAGATGCAGTGGTTTGTGAGCTGTGGTGTCCCTTTTTACGGTCATGTCTAAAGAAGGGATGCCTATGATGTTGTGGATGATTCCCATTGCTATTGACAGTAGAAGCACAAGTAATGTTCGTGGGTTGGTTCTATGGTGAAAAACCCTCTGGAACACTTGGTGGAAATGTAGAAGGAGGTGAAGGATGAAAATTTTGAAATTGAGGAGAAGTGTAATGTGCATGAGGTGGTGGTCCTATTGGAGAGGATACAGGTTGATAGTATTGAGGAGAATAATAATAGTGTGGTGAGCTAGAGGATGTTGACCTAGTGGGAGAAATAGGATGTTGAACTTGATAAGCACCTAGGTTCAGATTGTACGAAGGGTGTAACCAGTTTGGGGATGGCCTCCCCCATGACTGGGATTGTTGCCACTAAGACTAAACATAGTATTTTTTCATGAACTCTGGATGTAATATTCTTCCCCAATGCTCTTGTAAATGTAACAAGATTGGACATTGGCCCTTGGGGTGATCGTATAGGCAAATGATGCATTGATATGTATGATTGGTAGTTGAGCTCTTATTTATTTCAACCCTTCTTTTTGATTTTCTAAGAGTATTTTGTTCTAATTCTTGGTTTATCATAACTCTATCCCCAATAATGTTGGCATATTCTCTAGATTTTTCATGTATCCATTCCATCATCTTATTGATATTTGCCTCAATTTCATCCAATGATTGTAGTATTGGCAAAGATGGTTCCACCATCTTGAGATGAGTTGATTTTTCTTCTTTATTATCATGGACCCTTGTTGAATTAAGGTTTTGGGCCTGTTGAGATTTTCCAATGTTCTCCCATTTAGCCATTTCTCCTTCTTCTTTTGCTACTTGCTTGATAATCTCTTGGATTTGATGGGTTCGTAGTTCATATAGTTGACCTCGAGCATACATCCCTAGGTCTCCCTTGTTTCATTACAGAGCCCATCAATAATGTGGTACATTAGCCTCTCCTCAGAGAACTCATGGCCTAGGCAGTTGTTTAACAATGCATAATATCTTTCTAAGGCCATGTCCAAGGGTTCATGTTGTGCTTGTTTCCTCTCTTAGATTTGTCTCCTCAAGGTTGACACTCTTTCATAAGTTTTGATATCTTTCATTAAATAGTTCTACCATTGTTGGCCAACGTCATATTGATTTTGGTTTTAACGACCTATACCATACTTTTGCATGGCCAACGAGTGTCATAGGAAAGAGCTTAAGTTTTTACCATCCATTATCAATGTTGTTCCACGCACAAGCATTGTAGAAGGCTCATAAATGTTGTTGTGGATCTAAATCATAGCCTCTTGAAAAATTAGGAAAGTTGTTTAAGTCAAGCTTGGGTAGACAACTTTCCTTATGATGCTTGCAGGATATTCGAATAGGCTCTTGTATTTCCATTAGGCTTGTAGTGGCTAGTATGGGTTCATCATCACTAGGTATGCTATGCATTCATGATTTGGGACAATGTTTTCTTCATTTATGTTTATAGAAAACCCCTATATCAAACTGGTTACTCCAAACTTCATCTTCTTCATCATATAATTCGTTGGTTCTCCAATGAATTGCCTCACTAGTTGTTGTGTTGTCAGAGTCTTGTGAGAGAGACATGGTTGTGAATTTGTGTGTGATTTAATTGCAATTATTATTATTATTTATTATATTTTTTGAAATATATATCATTAATACTTTGTTACAGCGATCTTGTATGATGTAACTAATCTAAATAACTAGCACTGTCCCTAGCAACGGTGCCAATGATGAGTGGCGAGGTACCCCCACACTCAACCATACGAATACGAACATTTCACACACAATCTAGTTAAACTTTGCAGATGGGCTAGTTGTGATATCTAGATAGTTACTCATTGATCGTAGTTTGTTGTCTTCCTAGCTGGACTAGTATTTGCTTTGTTATGTATGGTTTAGTCCAGAGTGAGGTGTATGATGTGGTTTCTAACCTAGTGCTACTCCTAGAGGCAATGGAAAATATCTTTAATTAAGCTAAGAGGAAAAGTGAGAGAGAATCTAAGCTAATAGGATGTAGGGAGAGAGAATCTAAGCTAGCCTAAGTGTGATGAGCATCCATTCCTTAATCATCCTTATACATCTTGGACCTTGTGCATGACTACTATTAGGATTACCAAGCGTAGATCCTAGGTACGCTACTGGGTTACCAAGTAGTCACACTTAAATGCTTGTGATTAAGTCGTATTCATTCCACGTTTAAGGAGTTTGGGGTGAAGAGATATTAACTAGGAAAGTAATAAATAACAATAAAAATTAAATGATTAAACTAAGTGAATGCTACAATGATGAAGTAATCTCGATCTTTATTTTCAGTCATGTGCATGTCCAAGTACGTCACACTCGAATAAAGGTGCCATAAAATTACAATCATCACGTTGCAGGCATGCACTGGGAGAGAGGGTTGAGAAAAAATGACAAAAAGACTCTACTCTAATACTAAATTAACTCATCAAAAAATGACTCTTCCCATGTGCCTACATGTGTATTTATAGGCCCACACAAGAGTCATGATATCGTGTATCTGATATCGTTATTGGGCTGCGATATCGCGTACCCGATATCGTGGATCCGATATCGAGGGTCTGATATCACAGCCTGGTGAATCACGATTCATCATCTTAGCATGTAGAAAAGTGTGATGTTTTCAAATTATTAGGCATTCTTGTTTTCTTTGCTAGATCTTCAAAAACTTTATGGAATGTTACAGTAAAGAAAATTGAACAAAAACTTATTAAGTAGAAGGAGAAGAAGCTTTCAGTTGGTAGTAAGTTTATTGTTTGTAAGCATATCATTTAGCATACTCATGTGTATTATTCATCATGTTGAACTCTTAGTATTTCTGCATATCATCACATTAATAAGCTTGCGCAAAACTTCCTTTAGAGTAATAGCCATTTTAGAAAAGGATTTTGTCTTGTTGCTTGGAACATTTACACATCTCACAAAGAGGATGATAGATTACGATTGGCAAATTGTTGTAAGAAAGGTATTATTTTATGTGCCAAGTGGATGGTTAAATTCTTATCTAGTGGAAAGCCTTAGAAGCTTCTTTTTCATAAGTGCATTTAGATGGGTAAGCCTAGAGGTAGTAATTACTAAAATGATACTCATTTTTTTAATTGGATCATTTTCCAATGATATTACTATATTAGATTCTATTGTCATAAATCATATTTGGAAGGCTTGGATTTTTATTAGTGATTTTTGAAACTTCAATAATATTATTATTTCTACCTCTATTCTTGATAAGATTTCTCCTTAGTGGCTTTCCATTAATAATGAACCACTAGCTATTGAGCATCTATGCCTTTGTAGTACAAGGTGTAAGTTTGACATTTTCTTCCTTTCATCTCTTTGCATGCATAATTATTGGATTACTTAGTTTGAGTGTCAAAGTCTCTATGACATTAATATTTCTTTTGAATAGTTTAAATAGAAGTGTAACTATTCAAGATTCTCATAATGGTTTTCTTGATTTTTCTTATATTAATGACAATAATGTTTTTCCATATCGGTCCAAGATTGTGTATGCTTTTATTAGTTATAATATTGAATTTGATCAAGATTTAATTATCTTTGGAAGCTTAATCACAATATAGAATGTCACTACTTCTTCAAATAGTTTTTCTATGATATTTGATTCATCAAGGTTTTTGTATTGGTATTTGGTTTTCTCATTTGGGTGTTCATGACCTAAGACATCCTGTTTATAGCATAGAAGATACTTTCAACCATTGTTTTTAAACTTTTTCCCTTACCCATACTTCTTGTACTTGGTGTAGCAGGTATTTACATGGTTTTCAACCAAAATTAGATGAAATTTTATTTAGTGACACTCTTCAACTTCAAGGATTTTTTCTTCATACTTATATTGCTTTCATCCTCTTATTCTTTATGCCATCTAAAAGTTTTGATGTAATGTGATTTTTCATGAGGATTATCTAACTAATTTTCTTTCATTGTCAATTCAAGGTGACATTATTTAATAGTTGAAACTTTAGCTGAATTCCTAAATGTTTCTCTCTTTAGTTTTTATTTTTTATTAACAAGAAGCCTTTAGTAGGAAGTGAAAACCCATTTGGGCATTTCTGAATGAGGGAAAGTTTGATTCTCCTCCTACCCTAGAGGGAAGGTATTTCAAAATTGGTTGTAAGGATAAAAACCTAAAAAGACATCTCCAAAACCATTGGGCCTTTTCTTTTTGTTGTTCTAGACTTTCTTCTTTACTTTTTTTACTCCAAATTTTTATTTTTAATATATTTATTGATTGGGGTTTAACAACTATTGAGTTTTAAATAATTTCATACATTGTTATACACTATTATGTTTTCCTGGAATCCCATATTTGTTGTGTAAATGCATGTGCTACATGTAAATAAGTGGTAGGTCCTGCCCATTTTTAAGTTTAGATATAGATAAAATGAAATAGTTTTTGTATTTTAAATCATTCTACTTAATATCCCTTGAAGGTGCTAAAAAATTTCTAATATCTAAAGAGAATCCCTTTTTAGAACAAAGACTTTTCAGTAGGGACTAATAATAAATGTACAAATATGAAAGGATTTTTCTAAGTAAAACACAAAAAGAGAACTACAAATATTGATTTTAATTCAAAAATCCCAAAGATATCTCCTTTTGTCTTTACTTCTGCTGCTGTTTCAAATGTTTTTTCATTGAATAACACTTTTTCACCTATTATTGACATGGGTTTTGAAACAAATATTAAGCTTAAAACATCAAGGATGAGGGCCTTCTCCCCTACATTTTAATGTTAGCTTTATCATAGAATATTTGGGATCTTTTTGATAGGTCATGAGCAAAGATTGTCGAGAAGTATCTTTTAAACCAACATTTATTACCAAATTTTCTTTTCATGCAATAGATTAAGATTTCAATGCATGATATAATTTTCTTAGTAAATGCATTTTAAAGAACTTCATTATTTTTTCTGCTGCTCATGAAGTTAATAAAGGAAAATTTCCTATTTTAGTTAATAAAAATTTGATTATAAAAGTTTTGAATTTTGGCTCTAACAATCTTAGGAGAGTAATTTGGGTTATTTGTCATACTAAAAAAAGGGGAATTCAAACTTTGTAATATTTATACTCCTAATAGTTTGAAAAATCAATAGGAGGTTAGGAAATATTTTCTATCTTTGCCTAGTATTCCTTTGATTATTGGAGGTGATTTCAATTAGTTAAAAGTCATTTAGATAAACTTGGTGATCTTTCTCCTCATATGTGCTCTCAAGAAAAAAAATTGGTGTAATTTTAATGAAAAATATTTTCTTTTAGATGTTAATTCTTTATTTCCATGTCATTCAAATGTGAAGAATTATACTTGGTGTAATTATCAATATAGAAGTGATATAATTTATTGTTAGCTTGATAGATTTTACAACTTTGAAATTTCTTTTTGAAATCCTACAAGTAAGTAGAAGTGCATATAGATATTACTTTTTCAAACCATTTTGTTATAAGTAATTTTCTCTTTGAGATTAATTCTTTGTCCTTTTAAAAGAAAGAGCTTTTTCATACAAATGTTAATATATTCATAGGACTTAGTGGAGAAAATATTTTAAAGTCTTTGTGGAATGTAGAAATTAAACCTACTGGTATTATTAGTTGGATTGATTGGTGGTAGCGAACTACTTGTAGAGTTAGAAATTATGCTAGATGGTTTGGAAAGAAATTTACTGAGTGAAAGAATCAAGTTGAAGAAGAGCTTGTAGAAATCATTAAGAAAATGCAAATTCATTTAAACTAGAATTCTTGTGATTTTGAAACTAAAAAGCCTTGGCTAAAGCTTGTTATGCTAAATAATACTAGGACTCTTTTGAAACTAAAAGTTCTGTTACTAAAAGTCACATGTCTTGGCTAAAAATTAATGCTAAACTTTGTAAGAAGTTTTTGAAATTTCTCAAAAGAAAGGGTTAAGCATGTAAATTGAAATTGCTTTATATAAATGATTTCATTGGTACAAATCTAGAGACTATTAACAAATTTTTTAAAAATCATTTTCTTTTATTTTTTATAAAGTTTTTAGCAAGGAAACCTTTGAGGCCTCTAGTACACCTATTCTTCATCTTATAATAGAATTACATCAAAGTATTCTTGAAGTGAAAATTACAGTAAAAAAAAATCATAGTAACTTTTAATTTAGTAGATGGTAAAAGCTCCATAATTTGATGGTTTTCAAACTGAATTTTTTAAGAAGCATTGAAACATTATAAGAGATGATCCCTTTCATGTTTTCTAATAAGCTATTAATAAAGATTCTATTTGATAAAAATATTAATACATATGTGATTTTTCTTCTTCCTAAAAATTGTAATCTTTAATATATTTTGAATTGAAGGCTTATTACTTTTCTTAACAACACTTATAAAATTTTATTAAAATGCATGGTTTGCGGTTCAAAAGATTATAGAGGATATTATTAGACTTGAATATATAGGTTTTGTTAAATGTAGATATATACTAAATAATGTTATTGTAGCTTAAGATGGAATTCAGTGGGCTTTTGACTAATCAGAACATTACTTTTATTAAGTTATATTATGTCAAATCTTATGATAAAATTGAATGAAATTTCTTTATTGTTTGTCTCCGTAAGATGTGATTTGGTGATTATTTTATTAGTCTTTTCCATACCCTGCTCAATGATGCTAATGCTTAAGTTACTATAAATTGTAGATTGAGTTTAATCTTTTCTCTTCAACGGTTAGTTCCTCAAGCTTATCCTTTTTCTCCTTATCTTTTTATTATTACTAGAGACTTTCTTTTATATAATTTGCATTATGAGTTGCAAAGAAATATCATTAAAGAAATTTCAATTGATGATCAAGGTACGTACTTGCTTAACATGCACTTTGTAGATGATTCATTTTTATCATTAACAAGTCTCTGCAATATATTAATATTTTATTAGATAGAGTGGATAACTACTGTATATTATCTAGCTTTTGTATTAATTGATAAAAATATATTTTTTATTGTAATGGAAATATTGATAAGTAGGTTATTATTGAGACTTGAAAATATTGAAAAAAAAAACTATGTTTAAAATCTTAGAAATGCCTTTTTCTTTTAAGTGTAATCTAAATATTTTATGGAATAATGTGGTTGCTAAAGTTGAAAAGATGCTTGATAAATGGAAAATTTTTTTTTACCCTTGCTAGAAAAGTTTTTGTCAGTAAGAAAATGTTTTTGTTTGCTTATATTTATTACTTTAATTTTTGGGATCCTTTAACAACTTCTTATGATATAATTGATCATATCCATCAATTTTTTTAGTCTACTAAGCAACATAGAAAAGACTTTTCTAAAATATCTTTAAATATTTGCACTAGTAACAAAAAAGATGAAGGACTTGGCTTGATTAATTATTATAAACAAGATATTTTTTCTTAGCAAAATGGATTGCAAAGTGCATTGATATAGATGATATTTAGATACTCCTTTTAAGAAAAAAAATTATCCAAGGAAAACCTAAAAAATGATAAGAGATAGTTTTCTAACAATTTTCTTTACTATCTTATTTTTCATTAGGTCATTTCTATTCCTAGTTCATAAATTTTTAAACAAATTTAAAAAACATGGTGCAAGCTTTGTAAGTATTGAAATTACAAATATATTAAAGTTTTAGAATATATGGTAAGTAAATTAGGGCATGGCAGTTTCCTTTCAATGAAAGAGCTTGGGTAAGTAATTCTTCTAAATTATGTACGACTTGGAGTAAATTTGGCATCATTACAGTTTCTTGTCTATGTATGCATAATAAATGCATTACATGGAAGGATGCTTTTGGCCTCTATGATTTAAATAAAAAGAAAAAAAAGTATTTAAAAAATTGATTCCTAATCATATATTTTTTAAAAGTTAATAGTTTACATCAAGCTTTTCCAGATATATTTGAAATGATGACTCATTGATTTGTTCTTTTAATTTCAAAGTTGCATATCAGATTATTACCAAGAATGATTTCATTCATAGAAAATTCAATAAGCATTGGAAAATGCAATTATCTAATGGGAAGTTTCCATGTATTTCTGTAAGCCCATAGAACATCATTTAACTTGGTGCTCCAATCCTTCCTAAAAAGACTAACCATCCTAGTTAATATTCTTATAATTTCTTAGTTAGTTACTTCAGCCTGATTGTTTGCTTAGGGATAAGATGATGTGGTTGATTTATGATTCACCCTGAGTTGTTGCATGAGCTTCTTAAATGTAGCACCTATGAAATGAGTTCCATTGTCTAAATCTATTTACCATGTATTGTTTGAAAACTTTGGTAGCTGTTTTGTCTATATAATCTTTAACTGAAGCTACCTCTACCCACTTCATATAATAATCAATGTTCACTATGATATAAGCTTTCCCATTTGACATTGGCATAATGAATCCCATGAAGTCAATTCCCTAAATATCAAATGGTTATAATAGCTAGATCCATTATTGTGGTCCTTCATTTTTGGCTTTTATTCCTCCATCTTGCTGACATCTTCCACAAGATTGGGTGAAGTTATGGATGTCTAGAAATATGATAGGCTAGAGGTAGATTACCATCATTAGTTTAAGTGCTATCCTATGCCTAGCTTAATGACCACCACATGATCCTTCATGTGCATCCTGGAGGACCCTTTGTTGATTATCTTCTAGTACACACCATCATACTAATCTATCAGCACCTATCTTGTAAAGATTCCCATTTATCTCCATGTATCTTTTGACTTTATGAAGGGATTGTTCTATTTTTTTCCTACTCCACTCAATTGGAAGCTCTTGTGTGGTCAAGTAGGTTATGTAATCAATAGTCCATGGCTTCTCTATTGAGTTAACAACCATTATTACCTTTGTTAATAGGTTCTCATTGGGAAATTGATCTGACAACAATTCTTCTTGATCCTCCAGTTCCCACCTCAACTTTGATAAGTGATCTGCTACTACATTTTCCATGCCTTTCTTGTTGATCATGGTAATGTCAAATTCTTGTAATATGATGAGCCATCTAATCACCCTGGGACTTACCACTGGTGTATTCATTAATAATCTTATTACACTATGATCTGTATGGACATAAATTGGGTACCCAAGCACATAATGTGTAAACTTCTCTAACACATATACGACTTCCATGAGCTCCTTTTCTATGATGGTGCAACTGAGTTGTGCCCCTATGATGCTATTTCTGGCACAATGTATGTAATATGACCTTTTCTAGTCATCCAACTATGTTAGTACCACATCCAATGCACAATTTGAAGCATCTGTCATGATGTGGAAGGGCTTGGACTAATCTAGAGCTTAGAGTATTGGTGTTTTGATTAAATTTTATTTTAAAGTTTCAAATTCCTTATCACACGATTTCATCCATTAAAATAGTGCATCCTTTTTTGTTAGTTCTACCAATAGTTTTACTATTTTAAAGAAATTTTCTATAAACCTTCTATAATATCCCATGTGGCCTAGAGATGATCTAACATCTTTGATAGTTTGTGACCTTTGGATGATGTTTTGTATGACTCTAATCTTCTCTGGATCCCATCTTCTTTTGTGATACTTTGTGTCCTCGTATGATCCCATCTTGGACCATTAGATGGAATTTCTACCAGTTCAGCTTCACATTTATCTCTACACATCTTTTCAATACTTGCTCTAAATGATACAATACTTGTTTAAAGTCTAACCCATAGGTTAAAAAATCATCCATAAATACCCCCATGCCATTCCCTATTTGGTTTTGGAAGATTCTTAGTACATGTCTTTGAAAGCTAGTGGGTGTATTGCAAAGACTAAAAGGCATTTGCTTGTAGATGAACATTCCCCATGGACTAGTGAATGTAGTATTTTCTTGGTCTTCTGGTGCAATGTAGATTTGGTTATATCTACTATATTCATCAAGAAAACTATAGTACTAGTGTCCTATGATGGTATCTAGGACTTGATTAGCAAATAACAAAGGAAGATGGTCTTTAAATGTTGTAGAGTTTAATAACCAGAAATCAATACACACTCTTCACTTATTACCCTTCTTTGAAATAATAACCAAAGGACTAATCCATTTACTATCTGTAATGGGATAAATGAATTCTTATTTCAATAATTTTTTCAATTCCTACTTCACTACTTAAACTTAGGATTTAACATTCTCTATGATTGGTGTCATGGCTTAACAGTTAGATCTATGTATATCTAATGTTGAAAAATGCTTGGATCAATGCCAGTTATTTCATCATAAGACCATGCAAATGCTATTGATCATTTATCAACTACTTCCAATATTTTCCTTTTTTTTATCTTTTTCTAGGTTGGTGTCAATGATTATTAGCTTTTTCTAATTTAGAAAAGCATATTCTAGTGTTGCAAGTAGGACCTTTAACTCCAATGGTTCTAGTTCAAATTTATTTGGTATCTTGAGCTATTCCCATTCAATTTCTTCCTCTTGACCTAAATGTGTATAGGGGTTCCTTCTTCTTAACTATTCTAGCTTGTTTATGATCTGAATTGTTGGTAGCAACCACTCGGTGCCTTCTTGTTTAGTGGCTACCACATACAAGCATATTTGCACACATATTTCTTTGACATATCTTTTGCATGTTGTGTTGTTCTCTCATTTAACGACCCATATTTTCTACACAAAATTACACCCATTATTGTTGTATGTGATACATGGAACTCTATGTTGTTTAATGATTTCAGCTTCATCCTCAAAAATTTCCAAGGACAAGTCTATGATTCTAAGCTTAGCATCCATAGTGCTAAGCCAAGCACTTCCCATGATAATAGGAAACTCTCCCTTATTTTTTCCCACATGAATGACTAAGAAAGTAGCAAGATAAGACCAACCACTAATGGTAGTGTTGACATCATGTACCTATCCTAGTGGAACTATGATTAACTAGTCTGTAAGCTCTAGTCGAATGTTACTTTTCTTTAATAGTGGAAGATTCCAAACCTTGTACATGTTTTATGATATCAAGTTTACCCCTGACCTAGAATCAAGTAAAGCTTTACATAGTTTATGGCCTATGATTTAGAGGTACACTAAGGAACTTCTTAGGTCTATTCTTTTTTGGCGAAGTGTTGCTACCTTTATCTAGTGTGTGACCATTTTAGTAAGCATGACAGTTGTTAGGTTTGCATTAGTACAGAATAGAAGCTTATTGTTTCTTGGAGGTATGTATGTGGACAAGGCTAAAGTAGATGGGTTCCCTATCCTTCAAACCTTTTTTAGACTTGTTTGAAAGAATAGATATTTTCTAGATTAAGGCTCATTCATGATTAGTTCCTCCTACATGTTTACCATCCTTGTGGCATTCTTTTGCTATGGCTATGATGGCAACTCTCCTTGCATTGCTGGTGATGGCACTAGTGGTAGAGGATTGGAAGGTTGACTTAATGTACTAGCCATTGATTGATGTAGATACAGATTGGAATCCATCCTGGAAGTGGTAAGTCTATAGCACCTAGGTGGATAATATTGAGAAGTATGAACTAAAACATTCCTTGGAGATATTAAACACTACACATAGTATCCATAAGAGTCTGGTTGCCTATATGAATACTATTGCCTTGGTTGTGGCATTTCCCATGATTGTGGTTGTTGCTACTGCTACTTGTATTGATCCTATGGTTGAGGGTAAGCTCCACTTGGGGTAGTAAGCTAGTTAGAAGGACTATCTAAAATTACCTTAAGGGTAAGGTAATCATCTTAGCATCTTCTTTTTAACAAATCTTGAGTTGAGTTCATATGCTCCAAACTCTTACAAATGCACCATGATAGGGAAAAATCCCTTAGGATGTTCATATTATCACACTTTGCATCCTTCCTCGTCTTCTGAACTTGAGTCAGTACATTCTTCTACTAATGAAACTTTGCCTTTTTTCTTATAGTTTTCATGTCCATAGTATCTTTTCTTTTCCTTATCCTTTCCCTTATTGAAGACCTATTCAGTTCTTTTTTCTATGATTTTTAAAGTGGTAGCGAACTTTTTGTTCACTGAGTCCCATATATTTTCTACTTTAATTGCTATATCATTGATACATTTTTGTTATTAGTAGAGTTTTCTTTTGGATCACATATTCTAAGGTTTATTCCTCTTACTTGTTACATATTCATACGTCTCATTTTTTGATAGATGGATCTCAATTATATTCCTCAGTTGATTCTCTGTTTTTCAACTTATCTTCCTTCTTCTCTACATCATCTATTAGCCTCTAAATTCAATGGATGGTCATTTTTGATAGTCTTTCTTGGGCATAGACCCCAAGGATTTCTCTTGTTTTAGTCCTTAACCCATCAATAATGTGCATAGTTTGTTACCTTTGTGAGAGTCTATGGCCTGGGCATCTATGCAAAAGAGAGTAGTATATATCCATTATTGCAATCAGGAATTTGTATTTTTCTTGCCTCCATTCCTAAATTTTCTTTCTAAGATTGAACATCCTTGAATAAGTTTGATATTTATCATTGGAGAGTTTAAGCATGGTACTCCATCTTCTAACTGACTCTAGTTCCAATCATTTGTATAAGCTCTCGACCTCTTTGATGAGTGTCTTGTGGAATCAACTTGAGTTTCTTTTAATTACTTTCAATATTTTGAAGGATGTAAGAATCATGAAATTCTTAAAGGTGATATTGTATATTTGCATTATATCCACCTTCACACTTTTTAATATTATTCATATCAAGCCAGTTGATGCAACTGTCTCTCACATGCTTGGTTGGAATATATGATGCTTCCTTGATGTTGATCATACTACGAGTGGCCAACAAGGGTTCTTCATGGTAATTGGATTTGTATGTTCTATTGTAATGATATTCCTTTTGGTACTCATATCACACACTTTCTTCTCACCTATTCATGTCTCTTCGTAGTTCATACTCATCATCTTCTTCATCAAGATGCCTTTGAAAATATTCATGTCTATCATGACCTTGATGTCTCTCCTTGTCATGATTTCTAAATTTTCATTTTATTCTATCAAAGTCCATTGATGATTGTGAGGAGGAAGATGAAGTATTTCGAGAATAATGCTAGCTAATTCCTCTTCTATGACTTTGAAATTCATCTCTTTTTGATCTTGTAGAAGCTCTAGGCCTTGAGTTTACCTATGTTTAGAATCCTTTGTCTCTCTTTTTGGTGTATTTGCAAGGACTGAATGTAGTTTTACTTTGATAGGTTCTACTAGATGAATAATAGCTATTTATGAATGAGCTTCATGATTATGGTGGAATTTTAATGCTAAGAATGCATCATCATCATGTTCTTCTAGGATAACATTAAGATTGACTTTCTTTTCCTTGTTATTTAAATGATTTGTCTCCATAGCAACATCTCTTCATACTTGTGCCTTTGTGGGTTAGTATGATCTATTCATGTGTTTTGTCACATGATACATCTCTTGTGCATGGCTCAGATTCATTTCCCTTAAGGCTACTTGAAGCATGGCTAGTGCTGAACACTCTAGAGGCAAAACAATATTCCCTTGCAAGTCTTTCCACCTCATTTGCTCATCTTGATGAAAGAAGAATGTAAAATTAGGGTAATAAGGATTCAGTGAGTGTATGAGATTCATGTTTTCATAGGCACAACCTAGTCATCATCATCATGTATTCTATCATTACCCATGTGTGGCTCTTTAGTTGGTGATAATTTCTTCTTAAGTGTTGAAGACATATTGTATATATAACACTTAGTTATGTGTGTGTTATTAAAATTAATTAAAGGTGTAAAAATGAACTTTGTGATTATTAACACAATGAACTTTATAACATTAATTACTTAGCACACATTGATACATCCTCGACAATGATGCTACTGATGAGTGATGGAGGTATTCCAAAACTTTACCATACAAGTTATGAGTGTCTACACATGACCAGATCATAATTCGCAAATGGACAATGTAATTATTCTAGTAATTTATGTTAAGTTTGAGATTTTTGTCTTCCCACTTTTAGTTAGTAAAGTCTAACTATATGGTTTAACTCTTGGTGAAGCATATGACTGGTTGATTATGTAGGGCTCTTAGTACTCCTAAAGGTAAATATGATAGAAAAAAATATAAGTCTAGTTAACTAGAAAAGCATGAGTCTAACTTAGTGTAGTGAGATGGATATCTAGTCTTGGCCTACTGTACATGCCTTGGACTCATGTAGTTATCACTAGGATTACCAAGTGGTATTACTACTGAGTGAATCAAGCAATGTCACTATTGGATTACTATGACATCTTGTTCTTAGATGTCATAAAAATATGATCACTTAATTTATTTCATTCATCATTTTCTTAGATAATATACTGGAAACATTATAATTATTTAATAAATGAATTAACTGGTATTTAAATAATTGGTACTAAAGAATGAAGTAAGGAAAACAGAGAGATTTTATTAATAGAAGAGAGTATTGTAATGCCCTCTAGGTTATCTTTCCATGCCACTTAATCCTTAAAGGTAATTCGGAACTACCACCATAGTTAGGCTATCCTACCAAAGGGGTGATTAGTCCCTTCTTATCGTGCTTCACCTAGCTCCCATTACTTGCCTCTCCTGGCTCTGCAACTCCATGCTTGGCATGACCTCTAACCCTAACCTTAAATGGCATATGTCACATCCTTTCCTGAGGGATACATGAATAATCATAACTCCTCATAATGATATGCCCCTTCATTTGAAGGTTAATTACATTATTTACAATTATTTTCATGCTTAACAAGGGATGGGACATTACAATCTACCCCCCTTAAGCATCTAGCTCATCCTCAAGCACTTCTTCTATGTCTAGTTGCTCAATTGTTGCTTCATTATTATGCTCCTTAGCTTCCTTTCCTTTTTTTTCCTCATTATCATCTGTACAAATATAAGATCAGAAATTATAAAACATAATTTATTACATCCATAATAAATAAAATTTATCATTTAATATCATGATGCTCAAAAAGTTGGACGTAAGTATTTAAAATAAACTTCCTGTTTGCTGATCACAATTTAACCATTGAACAAGTACTTTGTTGATAGTTTTATTTCATAATTTCTTGGTTTGTTGGTTCTTAATAACAATGGATCTAACTTCAAAACTAGCATTGGATTGTAATGGCAAGGTATTTCAATCCAACACATATGGTACATAATTTTCATGAAATTTCTTTAGCAAGCTCACATGAAAAACTGGATGAATTTTTAAGGTTACTGGAAGATTTAATCAATATTCTACTTTGCCAATGCTTTTAGAGATTTCAAAAGGTCCACAAAATCTAGATGTCAATCTAGTATATTTTCCTAGTTTAAGAGAACTTCTAGTAGGTTTTACTCTCAGTAATACTTGATATCCTACTTGAAATTATTTTTTAAGTCAATGTTGATCTACGTATCCTTTATATTTATCTTGGGTAGCTTGGAAATTTTTTTTAACCCTTGTGATAATGTTTTCCATTATTTTCATTTCTATTCTTAAGGTTGGATCTACCCAAGTTAATGGTGTATGATAATTACATCCATATGCTACCTCGAATGGTGTTTGATGTATAGAATCTTGATAATTGTTATTATAGGAAAATTTTCCTAGATGAAAATAATTCTCCCATGTTTTTGGTCTACTCCTAACATAGCTTTGTAGGATATTATCTAATAGTCTATTCACACATTTGGTTAGTCCATCAATCTTAGGGTGATAAGCTATGCTAAATTTTAACTAGGTTCCAAGCTCTCTAAAGAAATTTTTTTAAAATTTGGATATGAAGTTGGGAACTTTGCTTGAGGTGATAGATTTTGGACAACCATGTAATCAAAATACTTCATGTACGAATTTTTAGGCTACTTCTTCTGCTGTGTTTGTAGATCTCAAAGCTATAAAATGTGCCATCTTTGACAGATAATCAACCACTATGAAAATTGAGTCATTTTCCTTTTTGGTTATTGGCAATCCCATAATGAAATCCATAGTGATATCTTTTCATTTCTAGGTTGGGACTTCCATAGGTTGTAATAATGTACTGGGTTTCTTCTATTTAGCTTTTATTCTTTGGCATGTTAGATAATTTTTAATGTATGAGGACACATCATTCTTCATTCCGAGCCAAAAATAAGATTTAGGAATTATAATATAGGTCTTAATATAACTTGGATGTCCTGCTTATGGTACTTCATGTGCTTTACACAACAACCTTAGTTTCCAATTTCCTTCTGGTATGCACACTCTTTATCCTTTCATTAATAAACCATTAGAGGTAAGCTGATATTAAGGTGTATAGGAAATATTGGTTAAAATATTTTTAAAATATGAATATTCTTTTATTTTTTCCTTGGTTTCTTCTTCCATAGGGGTCATTACCATACTTATCATTAAGTTCCACATTTGACTAAGGGCATTGACTACCACATTTTTCTTACTGGGAATATATTTGATTTCAAAATCATATTCAGCCAATAATTCTATCCATCGTCTTTGATGAGTATTCAAAATAGGCTGTTTCTATAAATACTCCAAACTTTTATGATTTTTTTTTAGTACAAACCTTTTTTTGGAAAGATAATTTCTCCAAACTTTCAAAGCATGAACAATTGCTAGCAATTCTAAATCTTGGGTTGAGTAATTTACCTCAGCTCCTCATAATTTATGAGATTCATAACATACCACTTTATCTTCTTGTAAAAGAACTTCAGTGATTCCTATTTCATAGGCATTTGTGGATACTTGAAATGGTAATTCTTCATCCGAAATTCTCAAAATAGTTGTTGTTGCAAGTAAAAACTTTAATATGAGAAATGATTCCTTGCATTTCTCATCAAACTTGAACATACTTTTCTCTTGCAAAAGGTCAGTCCATGGGGCTACCAAGGTAGAACAATCTTTAATGAAATGTTGATAAAAATGGGCTAAACCTAAGAAGTTGCAAAGCACTATAACATCTTTTAATTTAGGCCAATCCTAGATTACACTAATTTTTGCTAGATCTACTTGCAATCCTTTTTTAGAAACTATATGACCTAAGTATGAAACTTCTTCCTTAAGGAGTTCACATTTACTCAATTTACCTTTTAACTAATGCTCTTTAAGAATTTCTAATGTAATTTTTAAATGTTTGACATGTTCTTCTCTTGACTTAGAATAAACAAGTATATCATCCATAATACTATAACAAATTGATCAAGATATTCACAAAAAGTATTATTCATTAATGCCATGAATGTTGCAAGTGTATTAGTTAATCCAAAGGGCATCACAACAAATTTTTATAATCCATACTTGGTTCTAAAAGTAGTTTTTTCAATATCTTTCTCCTTGATCCTTATTTGGTGATAACTTGATTTTAAATAAATCTTTGAGAAATAACATGAACATGTAAGTTGATCAAAAAAATTATCGATCCTATGCAAGGGATAAGTATTTTTAATCATTAATTTATTCAATGCTCTATAATCAATGCATAATCTTAGTGTACCATCTTTCTTTTTAATGAATAAGACTACTATACCTCAAGGTGATACGCTAGGTCAAATTTTTCCTTCTTCCAATAATTGGTCTAATTGCACATTTAATTTTCTTAATTTAGAAGTAGAAAAATCTATAAGGGGCTTTTGAAATAGGTTGTATACCAGGAAAAATATCAATAGCATACTCGATAGTTCTTTTCGGAGGTAGTTCTCTAGTTTCACTAAATACTGAATCTTTATATTCCTTAAGTCCTTTCAGAATCTCAGTACCTAAAGATTTCTAAGGTTGGGTTACTTTAACAACCAACATCATAACACCTTTTCTAACTAATGTTTAAGCTTGCTTAATAGTTATCATATGAATTTTCTTTGTTGTTCCTACCCCCCTTAGAACCTTGACTCCATCAGTGGTTGGAACTGTTAAAATACGAGTTCCAAAGTGGGTAGTAATATTAAATTTTTGTAGGAAAGAAATTTCTAAAACTACATCAATAGCACTTAGTTCAAATTCAAAGAATTCATCAACAAAAGGCATATTTTTCAAGGTAAAGTTAATTTCTCCATATCTGGTATGCTTGCTCATAATCATTTCATCTACCAATTCTATCTTAATAATTTTCTTGGAAGGTAAACTTAATTTCAATATATTAATTAACTTTGGATAAATAAAGTTATCACTAGTACCACTATTAATAAAAAATTTAAGTTGTTTGCCCTTAATTGAACCTTCAAAAATCAGTAAAGAAAATTGAAATTTACCCAAATGTGATTTAGTTGATGTAGATATCTTCTTCACTATTGTGGTGGTGGTTTGAATTTTTCCTTTGTTAATGTTTGGATTGGGTTTTTTATTCTTGATTTGGTTGGTCCTTTGTATTTTTGCTTGAAATTTTGGGCAGTCTTCATTTGAAATGATCTTCCCCACAAACGAAACATCTTAATCCTAATCGAGCTTTTTTGGTTGGTGTCTCCTCTACCATTGCTTGTAGAAAGGTAGTTTGTCAAAGAGTTTCTTATCAAAGGGTAGCTTGTATCTAATTTGATTCCTCATAATCCTTAGCAACTCCATATGCTTCATCAATGGTTTGAGGATTAAGGGCTCGTGTTTGGGGAGATAGTTGAACATGTAGCCCTCCAATGAATTTTGAAGCTAATTCTCCCTCATCTTGGTAACTTACATATTAAGAAAGATCACAGAATTCCTTGTAGTAATTTTCTATGGATCGCCTTCCCAACCTTAAGGAATCAAATCTCATTTTGCACTCTTTGAAGAAGGAATCATGAACAAATTTCTATTTAAAAAATCGATAAAAATTAAGCCAATTTGTAATCAAACCTTGAGATCTCAGTCCATTCCACCATGTTGTCGCAAGTCCTCTTAAATACAAGGAGATAACTTCTAAATGTTGATGGCTTGACAAATTCAACATATCGAAGTAATTTTTCATTGTATCAAGCCAATCCTTTACCTTAGAACTGGATCTATGGGCTCTATCATAATGATTTAATTTTACTTTCTTAGCATGAACTTATGTCAATGATTCTCTAGGTGAATTAAGTNTTTCTTAGCATGAACTTATGTCAATGATTCTCTAGGTGAATTAAGCGAATTCCCATATCCCTCACCTTCGGTTTTTGTTCTATGGCCTATAAGAAGGATTTTGGTATCCTATCCACTAATAGGTAGGGGTTGTGTTTGGTGTGGATCGCTAGGGAAATTTGATCTTGATCTTGATGTTTTTCCCTAGGTAGATCATGGGTAGGATTTGAAGGTTGAATGAGATGGTCGATTAATTACTTGATCGAGTCCAAAAAGGAATTCATCTTTCTTTGCACGTATGACCATTTATCCTTTTAACTCTAGGATAATTTCCTAATTTTCTCAAATGTATTTTGCATCTCTATCTAGAACCCCTAGTTTGAGTGATGAATTTTTTCTTGAACACCCCTAATCTCATTAATCTAATCTTCAAGGGCATTCATCTGGTCATTGACTCAGGCCTCCGTTTCTCTCCAATTTATTCTTCGGGTTTTGGACATTGGTAAGTTGAAGAAATTAGGTATGTTGGTAATCCTTCACTTCTATGGCCATTTTTATGTGATTCAAGATTGTTAGTTAGTTGCAGAAGAAGTTGAAACTGTAATGGACTTTTTATCGAGTACCAAATCCTAATTATTTTTGAGACCTAAAACAATGAATGAAATGCTAATTTTCTATAATCCAAAAGCTAAATCTAATAGTTTCATTGAGTCTGGAAGGTTCAAATTTTTTGGAATTGATTTTTTTTGGTTGAAAAAGGACTTCAGATTCAAAAGTTATAGCCATTTTAAGTTTAAAAACTTGCACATTTTTCAAGACTTCCCAAGAGGTCACCCTTTCTAGTTCTAATTTAGAACATGCATGCTTAGTGACAAAATCTTATTCTCCTTGTTACCGAAGCACCAATTCAAATTTTTAAAAATAATTATGCACATTTTAAATTTAAATTAACAATTATGGACACAAATATTTTTTGAAATTTTTTTCTATTAGTTGACAGGAATTTCAAAATTTTTGTTAATTGTCAAGAAAAATTTGTTTTTTCCATCTACTAATGAACAACCCATTCAAGAGTCCTCACAACCCTCTTCTAAGCTAGCGTGGCCTATTGTGTGATCCCTATAGCCCATTGTGTGGTCCCTGTAGCCTTCCTTTGGGCTAGCACAGTTAATCCTGATGACCTTGTGGCTAGCGTAGTTGGTCTTGGTGTTGTTGTGACCCTTGATTGGGCCTACATGGCCTACTCTAGGGCTAGCATGACTTGTTTCAAGGTTAGCGTAGTCCTTGACTAGGCCTACGCAACCCTTGTTAGGCCCAACACAGCTTGTCTTAGGGCCTACACACGAAGAGGTAGTTATCAATAGTGTCTAAAGAGGTAGTTATCAGTGGCACTGGAGGCAGTGATTGGTGGCACTAGAGGCGATTATCGGTAGTGCTAGAGTTCAATATCAATGGTGTTGAAGGTAGTTATTGGTGATGCTAGAGGCGGTTATTGTTAGTATGCATGGTAGGTAACAGATAGGTGGCAATGGTAGATGTAGTAGTGGTAGTGGCAGGCACGACATTGCTACAAATGTAGGCATGATGTAGGTAGATATGGTGTAGTGTGGGTATGCATGACATCATGTAGCAAAGGGTGAAGGTAGGCGTGATGTGATTAAAAACATTACCCTTAAGGTTAGCCTAAGGGCTAGTCCCTACACAGCTACTGGGCTTGGCAGCAAGTCAGTCGTGATTGTCACCAAGCTATGGTTGTTGACCCATTGTAGTCCTCCTAAGGGCTCACGATCCCTAATAAATTATTGTTATTATATATATATATAATTTTTAATAAAGTTTTTGAATATATGACTTATTGGGGCTTAGGTTTAAACCCAAGACCTCCTACACCCACTCCCCTCCTTTTTTAAAATTTAAAACTAGAAAAGCAAAAAAAATAAAATTAATTTTTAAAATTGCACGTAACTTGAGAATTATTGTATCTTTCAAACCATAAGTTGGATTTTGATGAAATTAGGATTGTTAGAATCATCTCAGATAGCACTTCAAGTTAAACTATAGATAACTCCATTTTAGTAAACCTAGAAATCATAAAATTAGAAAAAGTAAATGTTAGCTTTTAAAAAAAAAAGTAAATGTTAGCTTTTTCTTTGAAAAAAGTACATGTTAGCTTTTATTAAATATTTGGTCATCTTAAGTTATAATTTTCTCTTTTCTTTTATGAAGATTCTTACCATTGTATTATAAATATGAGAAGAAGGATTATGTGTCCATCACAACTCAATATCAACAAAAAATTAATAGAAGATAAGCTTAAAGATTTTCTATCATCAAAGAACTCTAACCATCTTCATCATGGCTCCCAGATGTCAAGCTTCACCTCTAACTCTTTCAGGTAGCTCTCAATTGCTGACTATGATTTTATATCAAAATAATGTAATTTTTGCTTCTAATCTTGTTCGTAGTTTATTTGGGAAGGAGGGTTTCAAATACCTTACCACTTCTAGGTTAGTTGATTTACCTATTTTTTCTATTTTTAAACTCTTCCATTGCAAGGGCATTCTTATGGAATGGTGTGAATAGTATAGTAGTAAGAAAAGTTCTACTTTTCATTTAGTTTTTGGAGCAATAACAAATTTTCCTCTTGATATTCAAGAAGCCTTAGGTTTTCAGAAATGAGAGGGTCTTTTAATTCCTTTAACTTATTCCCCAAAATTTAAATCTTTTTGTAAGAAGAAATTATCTGATTATGTTACTGATATCGCCATTGGCAAAAGCCAATTTGTTCATGGAGATTTCATTAATGAGGCTCACTTTGATTTATGTTTGCTTATTAGTAGCAAGGTTTTGTGGTATAGATAGCAATACTATGTTAGTTCTTATTCTATTTTCATATTTCATGATGAAATAATCAATAAAAATTTATGACTGGTCATTGTCTTATTTCTCTACCTAGTATAATGCCATAACTGAAATTATTGTTGCCCAGCAAAATCCTTCCAAATCTTATACCCTATGTTGTATACCCTATGTTGTATACCCTTGTTCATGTGTATGATCCTAACTTATAACCATTCAAAAAAATGGTTTACTTGTTACAATCCTTGGCTATGCCCTAAATTTCTTATAGATGAGAGATTATAAGGAATAAGATTTTGGGTGCCAGGAAAGGTCAACTGGCTTTACAACATGTTTAGAATCATGAATAAATCAATGAGGTATTTTCCATGTATTTATTATTTCCTTTTTGTTGATTATTTTTTTATTTTATCTATTTGACAGTGCAATTTGGGCTACAGAATGAACCAATGTAGAGTGCTAGAGCTACACAAGTTAAAGAAATTCAAGGTACTTCTAGCTTTGGTACGGTTCAACCACAAGAACATATTAAAATTTCTATTCCCAAGGTATATATTTAAATATAATTAACTTAGTTTAATTTCTTATATATTTTTTTCTAATAAATTTATGTTTGTAGAGGCAACATATTGGGCAAAGTTCTAGAAGTCTTGTAGTTATAAGACAATAAACCCGACAATAGGTTCAACAACAACCTTAACAAGCTCGAAAAAATTCAAGACAAGATAAGGGAAAGCAACTAAAGGTAAGTTTTAATTATTTAAAGGTTTGAATACTTCTCTATTTCCTTTGTATGATGTTGATTTTTGTGTTGCAAAGATCTATGGAGTAGGAGTATTTTATTCGAGAGATGGATAGAGATGATGTAGGTGCCACTTTCGAACAGACTCCCCTTCCATAACCTAGATCACCAGTCATGCCTTCTTTTTCTATGACACCTAGAAGAGGTTCTCTTTCATACGCAACACCGACATCATTTTCTGAGTATATTCTAGTGGTTTCTTCTTTCTCTATCTCAATTCTTTCTTATTTGATGGAAAAGATAGTGGTGGCTGTTGAAGAAGAACTTGTGCTTCTTTGCCACATTAGTTAGCAAATCTTTGATAACAAATCCTATTCTATTCATGAGTGTGTCTACCATCTATGGGAGTCTCAGTCATGCAACTTCAAGGTAGATTATGATTTAATATCGGTTGGGGCTTTATCATCTTTGCATGAAATTCTCGAGGATGCTCCAAATGCTATAAAATATTTAGATCAACTCTTAGGAGAATTGGAGAGTGCAACATGCTATGCTCGCCATCTGGAGACTCATGAAAGGTTCATTCAAATTGATAATGATTGATTTCATGTAATAATATTTTTTATGTTGATTTTCTCATAACTCATAATTTAAATCTTGTTTCTACAAAGAAATAAGAAGAAATGACAAAAGGACATGGATGATTGATTAATACAGATGGATATGTTGAAGACCCAACTTAAAAGAAAGAAGAAATCAGCAGCTATAGAAAGATGTGTGACTGAATATATCAAACAATTATATGATGGACTAGTTGGATGCAAGGTAGTTCTTAGTAAGATATATGCTATTATTAAAGAAAGGGAATCAAAATTGAATATAGTCATAGATCTCCTTGAGTCATTCAATTGTAACAAATAATCATAGTTGTGTTCTTTACATCTTTCTTATTATGCTTCTTGTCCCTATTCTTCCTTTTCTATATCTTGCTTAGATGTAAGTTCTCTCACTCCTCCTTTGTTACAAAATAAAATAAAATAATATTCTCTTCCATTTTGTTATTTTTCTTATATGTACTTGTATTTTATAATAACAATAACAATAAAATAAGGTTTTCCTTCCACTTTGGTTATTAAATCATGGTTTGCTCTGATACCAAATGTGACATCCTATTCCCAGATGTTGTAAAAATACAATTTCTTAATTTATTGCATTTATTGTTTTCTTAAATAATATATTGGAAACATTATAAATTTTTAATAAATGAATTAACTAGTAATTAAATAATTGGTAATAAAGAATGAAGCAAGAAAAATAGAGAGATTTTATTAATAGAAGAGAGTACTATAACAGTCTTTGGGTTATCTTCCCATATCACTTAAGCCTTAGAGGCAATCTGGCATTGCCACCATGGTTAGGCTATCCTGCCAAAGGGGTGATTAGTCCCTTCTTATCCCATTTCACCTAGCTTCTGTTACTTGCCTCTCCTGGCTCCACAACTCCATGCCTAGCACAACCTCTAACCCTGACCTTAAGTGGCATAGGTCAAACCCTTTCCCAAGGGATATATGAATAATCATAACTCCTCATAACAAGGTGCCTATTCATTTAAAGTTTAATTACATTGTTTACAATTGTTTTCATCCTTTACAAGGGACTGGATGTTACAATTACCAAATAACTATACCTAACACTCAAAACTAGTCCCATCCATTCTGCTTACTAATAAGATGTGAAGTAAAGTGCTTAAAATAGAAATGATTAACTAATAAAGCATGAAAACTATTCTAAGTAAACATAGAGAAAACTAAGTGGATGCTACAATGATGAAAATTAATCTTAATATTTATTATTAATCATGAACTATGTCCAATACAATTCACTTGAATAAAGACATTGTATAACTACTCAACACCACACTACAGGCATTCACTCTATCTCTAAGCTATGAAAAAAAATACAAGAGTTCAGCTAAGTGTTGGAATAGAAAATTCTCAATTATGCACTCGAGTGTTGTATTTATAGGGTTGCATAGATCTTGAGACATCACATCAATGATGATGTAGGATGGGCTACGATATTGTTGATATGATATCATAGTTACGATATTGTAATGATGAAAAATTTGGTTTTATCACTAAGTAATATAGAAATGTGAATCTATTCTATCCTAGTAGTGATGAATATCTATTCTTGGTTTACTAGTCACGTCTTAGGCTTATGTAATTATCATTGGGATTACCAAGTGGAATCACTACTGAGTAAATCAAGCAAGACCACTATTGGGTTACCAAATAATTACACTTAAATGTTCAAAATTAGTCATATCCATTTTGCTTAACTAATGATCATACAAAGTAAAGTACTTTGGAAGTGTAAAATATTAAGCTAAGAAAATAGGAAAATTATGCTAAGTAAACAAATGAATAAAGGAACTAAGGAAATGCTACAATGATGCAAAATAGTATCAATCTTTATTACTGATCATACACCATGCCCAAGTATAGTTCACTCGAATAAAGACTTCATTCAACTACTTAATACCACCCTACATGCATTCACACTATTGCTAAAACTATGAAATAAAACTACAAGAGTTTGGGTAATGATTAGCAAAAATTATTGTTGTTTGTATGCCCAGGTATTGGTATTTATTGGGCTACACAAATTTCAAGACATTGTATCAATGATGACATAGCTTGAGCTATGATATCATTGATATGATATTGTAGACATGATATCTCTTTTGATGAAAAAATGATTGTATGATATCCCCACAACTAACTAGAAATTCATCCATGAGTTAAAACAAAATAAGGATAGAGTTCCTTACAAAATTAGGAGGTAGATTTAACTTAACATAACTATTTACATGACTCTAAATGCTGCATTGGTGTTTTTACAAAATTAGACATGGTTAACATTTGACAAGACAAACAAAACAAAACAAAACAAAACAAAAACTAAAGTAACTTAATGTAGGCCTTAGGTTCAAGGTGGTGGAGGCTCCTCCATTGGCTTCTTCCCCTTGTCATTAGGTTTATAAATTGATATCTATTCAGGAGTACCTAAAGCATATCTTCTTCCATCCTAGGATCATGTATCATTCATGAAGATTGCACAATGTTGGATGGAGTCTATACATCCCACGAGCATGGTAGTTGCATGAACACTTTATTAACTTTGATGTACTAGATTGTGAACTACCATCATTCTTTTTCAAAGGCCATAGCAATCTTTCTTAACTCTTGATAATCTATCATCTGACGTGCTAGGTTTGCTGTACATTCTTTTATTCTTGGTAGCTAGCCTCTACAATCTCAAGCTATGAGGGTGCAACATGCAACTTCTGTAAAGCATCATTCTAATCAATAAACTTTTTCTCATACATGGCATATACAACTGCTACCTTTTTCTTGAGCTCATTTCAAGATTGTCCTATTTTCAACATAGCTAAGTTAGTGTACTATATGCTATGCAACCCCATGTACTATGTTAAGTCCTCAATCTATAGGTACTTATTCTTTATTTTGGCTTGATGGACATGGGCTAGGCTATCCAAGATGGATTGCAAGTCTTATGTCTAGGTAGTGATAGAATTGATTTTATCCTTTGCAATTTGGATCTCCTTTTCATTCATCTATTTATACATTTTCACTTGCTTCCTAAAATGATCCTTAAGCTTCTCATGTTTCTTAGCCTTATTCTACCATGTGCTTATTTCAATAGCTAACTATTGATGGATGATGCATACTTCCTCCATTGATAGGATTATATTTTCATGGGTCAATATATTCATGTCTTGGTTAACTTGAATGAACTATTCTTGTAACTAATGAATGCTCTCCTAGAGAAAGTTTGTTTGCTTCTTAATGTTAGTTAACCTAGTGCTATCTATAGCAAGTTTTTTATTTTCCTCCTCAAGGATAGTGAGAGCTTTAGCATGTGCATATGTTTGAGCTTTTGCTACTAAGGCATTCCACACAACCTTCTCTCTTTTCATCTCTGAAACACCACAAAATCTTGTGTGTCATAATCAATCTTCATCATGTAGCTTTCACCCCATGGAACCCATGATAAAATTTCATTGTAAATGTGAGAATTGTAACCCACAATGGTAGATTTCACATACTTTATAATTTTGGGATTGAAAAATGCCTCATAAGTGGTCAAAGCCTCATTTCCCAAGTGAAAAAAGTCACCTAGTATCTATATTTGGGCTTGGGTGGGGGCAGGGCGGGCGCGGGGGTGGGGGCACTCAAAAATGCCTTTTGAAATTCCAGAAAATGCAATTTGATGGGTTTTATGGGGGGTAAATAATTTTCTACGTTGAAAACACATGCAAGGGCGTAGATCTCACCTACCCCTAGTGTGGGAGGATGGTGAGTTTAAAAATTTTCCCCTCTTGAATGTGATGACCAAAGGTAAATTTTGGAAACTTTCCCCTCAACCTAGAAATTTTTTCCCCCTAGCTTGCAAACTTTCCCCTCAAACTAGAAAATTCCCCCTAGCTTGGAAACTTTCCCCCCAACCTAGAAAGTTTTCCCCTAGTGTGGAAAATTCAAACCCCTAGCATGGAAGCCATAAGAAGTAAATTTCATCAAGTTATGCACTTGAACGTTGACCAACCACTCCAATAAGCATGGTGGAGAGCTTAGCATGGAAGATTCATCTTCAGCATGAAAGGGATGCCCTAGTTACTATTTTCAATAAATGAAATGACCATGGGGGAAGCACTTACTATTTTTAGTAACCACCAAATTTGGGTGCCCATTTCACCTAAATTTGGTAGCCAATTTGTAGTAAAATTACATCAAATTTGCAGCCATTTTGCAGCCCAATCATAGCCAATTTTCATCTCCATTCATAGCCCAAAGACCCTATAAAAGCCAAAATCCAACACCATTTACAGGTTCCAGATTTTTGACAAGGTTCCTGGTTTTTGACAAGTTCTAGAAGTTTTCTCTAGTGCAGTAATTTTGGAAAGTGAAGTAATTTTAAAATAAGAGAAATTTTTAGTAGCAATTTATAGATACACAAATCCATGCCTAGGGCATTTTTAGGCACTCAAGAGCTCTTGCAAGTTCCCATACTTGCATTCTTTTGAATCCTAGTGTAAAAGCATTAAGACCTTGAGATTTGGGTGGAATTTGATGTCAACACTACACTTCTGGGACTCAAAACCTAATGTGGAGCAACTTAGCATCCAAATATTTCCCCCTTTCTCACCCCTAGCAACAACCAAATTAGTAGATCCAATGTTGTAGTAGCAAAGGAAGGTTCTATAGCATCACGAGTGGCTTGGCAACTAGATTGCGAAGTAGATCATCTTGCCTTCAATGGGCCTTGAACTCTTGTATAAGTGGAGCCTTTTTTTTGCTCATCTAGGCACCATTTGTACACATTTCTCTAACTTATTCTTGATTCTTTTCTTAATAAATTTTTAAGTTTTAAGTTTTGTGTTCAAATATAAATTTATTATTTGTGCATTATTTGAATTTGTTCATATTTCTACATTTTGCATCTCCCAAGTCCAAAGATCTACTGGACCAGCTAGGGTACCCTGAATCCCATTTTCATCATGAAGGCCCTAGGGATTCAAGGTTGAGGAACTACTTGCACCAAGGATCCTTGGTTTTCATTCTAGTAATTGAGGTTTTTGGTTGTAATAGTTTTTTCTTGGTGTTAGAAGGAGGACATTCTCCTAAATTTTGTAGCCAGACCTATCATTTTCATTGTCATTTGCAAGTTTTCCTTCATTTTTTGTAGACAAAACCTTTGAAAAATCAATGTTGGACTTTCCCCCCTATGACCAAAACCATAGCATGGAAAGCAAGTGGTTGGGCTTTGGTTTTTCACAACACTTGTTGTGAATTTTAAGGTCCAAAACTAGTGTTGATATTTCTTTCCCTCATTGTTTTATTGTCAAAATTTTATTTTGAAACTTCTAAAAGTGGGTGGTTCAACTCATTCATAAATNCCCAAACCACCATTTTTCCAATCTGAGAGAATTAGTAGTTGTTTGGAACCAATTTTAGTAGAAAAATATTAACTTTTCACTTTAGGTTTTCAATGTTTTCCCCCATTAACATTGGGTGAGATTCCCATCATCTCACCCTCCTTTCCCCCCCTCTATCATACACAGTGTGGAAGTAGTTGGGAGGCCAACGTTGGTGAAATTTGAAACCAATTTTACAACAAGATCTACTTTTGTTGCAAGTTGAAAGCCATTTTTAGCCAAAACTCTCAAGGAATCCCACATTGCCTTCTCCCTTCCCTATGGCAAAAACCTTAGTGTGGAAGCTATAGGTGGTTTGGGTGCTAGAATTTCACAACATCTATTGTGAATTCCTAGAACAGAGCCAATGTGAAAGCCTTGATAAATGTTTAATCTTTGTTGCCATAATCTTTGGCACTAAAGCAACATTGGTTTCCATACCAACCAAGCCTACTTTTTCCTTCTTTTTGATGAAAGTTTAGAACCTACCAAAATCATCTTTGGAAACTGCCAAGTTTCCATTTTTTTTCTTCAAACTTTCTCTCTCTATCTCTCTTTCCCCGCTCCCCACCCCACACCCCCCACCCCATGTCCACCGTTGGAATAGGAAAGTGTGATATTTCTATTATCTCATCCCCCTTCTTTCACCATGCCATACCTAGCGTAGAGGCACTTGAGAAGCCAACTTGGGTGAGGTTTAAAGCCAAGATTGTCAATATTCTATTTCTGGTAAAGGCGTAAACCCCCTTTATCCCCCACTTACTAATTTTAGTAACTATATCAGTTTTTTTCCATTTTCATTTCCTCTAAGAGTTTTTGAATTCCATTCATTAGAACTTACTCTTATCTTGACATTTATAGCCTATTCTTAAGTAATTGTTAGCATTTTAGCCATGTCTTTCCAAAAATCCATCAAATTGTCCTTCACCTTCATTGGCTAAGATCATAACCAATAAGTCATGAGGGTGTATGATCCCAAAGATTGTGTAGTCATTGAGTGTAGGCAATCTTTGAGAGTGAGAGGGGAGAGTCTTGATTTTGCAGTTATTAATGAAGATCGCTATAACTTCATTTGTGCTAAAATACAAGTAGGCATGCTAATTTCCTGAATTGAAGCTAAATCCAAGAGGGAATTTGAGCTCATACATAGGGGTGGGAAAGAGCACATCACTTCACTTCCCCATATGAAGAAATTTCCCTTAACAATATCTATTCTAGCATTCTAGCTCAATTGATTGCTATAGAGAAGGAAGATGATCATCCTACATTTGGGGAACAATAAGAAGAAGAGGATGAATTTAGGATAGAATCTAAGCTTAAGAACATCCTTGGAAGGTTGTTCAACCAAACATCCCCTAATGTCATAGAACCTTCCCCTAATGCCTTTGTTTTCTCCATGGGCATGGTGCCACCTTCTTCCACTCCTCCACATCCTACTATAGTATACCCCACATTGGTTGTCGCAACACATCATACTCGGTCAATGCCACAAACAACAAAATATAACATATCAATTCCATTTGAAACATAGCCATGAAATACAAAATCATCAATAGTGGGGTTTACCACACCACAAATCTGATAACTACTCACATGGGGTCCACCATGAGACCCCCCACAACACAAGGATCACAAACTACGTTTGTCTCATTTGTGACTCAAGTACTGACACAAACATCTTTTTCTCTATTTGGCCCATAAGCCACAACCATAGCATAAATTTTTCCCTATGTCATGCAACCCATGAAAAGGCCACAAGCCTTACAATAGATACCAGAACCTTATGTACAAACCTCACAAATTATGAGACCACCGCAAGGCTTGGATCAAGCCTTCCAAATGATCTAAGACTTAATAGAGGAATTGAAGAGGCTTAAAGCCTCTACCACATAAGCCATCAAGATTATAGACTTCTACTAGGACAACCGCATAAGTCTTGTAGTCCCACCCTTAACACTTCCTCCTAATGTCCCCATTCCATAATTTAGCAAATATAACAGAGAACATGATCCTGATGCTTCCCTTATCACCATTTGATCTGAATGTTCACTCTTGTAACCATGGCCTCATACCATCATGAGGATTTTTTCTATGTCTTTGACTAGGAAAGCACTTGATTGGTATTGCACATTACCTAGAGGATTTATATCCTCTCTAAAAGACTTATTAGCCTAGTTTGTCAACCGCTTCAAGTATAACTTAAATCCTGACATAATGCTTGACCAACTCATGAAGGTCAAGAGGGGGCCTTTAGAACCCATACAAAAATTCATTTAGTGGTGGAAAGGACTATTGAATGAAATACTAGAACCCATAGCCAAAGCCCACTTGTTAGCCATATTCAAGGGAACAATTACTAACTTCATCAAGTCAAAACTTTACTACCTTGATCCATGCTCTCTTAGCTAAGAATTCTCACAAACCAAAAACATAGAGGATGCCATAAAGGCTAGCCATGATCTAGCCTATATATCATATAAAAACCAACACATTCAAAAAGATAAAGAAAAGAGAAAACAAGGCAACACTATCATATCAATTGTGACTAAGGAAAACAAGACAATGAACCAAGGGCCAAAGGTCAATCGACCAAAGGCCACCACCAATGACTATAGTAACCAATCATCAACTTCTGGGATCGATACATCAATAGCAAAAAAACCTAACTTTGAGAGGAAGGATAGGTCTAAGTACACTAAGTTGCCACTAAAACCATCTAAGTTGCTTGATCAACTATTAAGAAGTGGGTGCATGGAACATAATCAAATGGCTGAATTTGCTCGAAAGAAACATAAGCAACTATGTGAAATAGCCAAGGATCCCTCTCGGGTAATGAAAAAAGATCCCCTATTGCCCAGATACTTCAAGCTAGACCACTTCTACCATTATCATCAACTACCTAGTCATGATACAAACTTCTACTTTGCACTGAAGGATGGCCTACAAAGGATGATAGATAGGGGGAGCTCATCCTAGATGCTTCTAACCCAGTTCAACCACAAAACCAATCAATGCAGGTCTATAAAGACTCGTTCAGTCCAATGATAGCCCTTATGTAATTTTAGCATTCAACATGGATGACAATTTTAGACCTATGAGAAAACCATTCATGATCCAAGTACCCCTTTATAATGAAAGAACTTCTTTATCTTTCCATAGCTTAAGGCCTCCTTTCATTGTGAGGGTACCATCACAAATGCCTTCAAAGGAACCTTCTGTCATCAAGGTTTCCTAACCCAATATAATCTAAATAGTGGTAGTCCAACCAATTGCACAACAACCCCCTATGGTAGCCAATTCTACTACCTCTACCTTACAACCAATGGCTAACAACCAAAAAATTTCAGCCAACAAAAGATGGAAGTATAAGCAAAAGCTTGACAAAAAGGAAAACAAGTAGATGGAGGCAAGGAAGTGGGTCCACCAAAGCCCACTCCCATCTCAACTATACCTATAACCTTCTTAGCCTCATCTCCTTCAACCAACAATCCATAGGAGGAAACTAAAGCCCACAACCAAAATAACAAAGAAGAGCCACAATGGCCACAGCCTAAAACTAAAGTCCACCTTTTGGGACATATGGAGGAAGTAAAGCACAACTAGGATAACAAGCCCACGATCAATGAAGAAAACTTCTTCAGTTTAATGGATCAAGTTAAGTGATCCCTAAAGAAAAAACATACTACATTAAGCTTATATGACTTGATTATGACTTCCACCACACATTGTGAGGTGCTAGTCAAAATGTTGATCTCCATATATATTTGTGAGAATATTCCTACTAACGAGGAAGATATCCATGTAGTAATGATTTTTCCCTCACTAGGAGAGGAGAAATAATCCTTAACATTTTACAATAGTGAAATTAAGGTTAATACCTAGAATGGTGAGGTGACTATAGCCCCTTTATTCATAACCATATGCATAGGACAATTTAAGATACATTGGATGCATGTTGATGATGGAGCAGTAACTAGTGTCATCCCATGTACCATCGTTAAACACTTGGGCTTAACTAAGCAGGCACAACCTATGACCATCACAAATTTTATGTTCTTCCATGGATTAAGAGTTTTCATCAAGGGGTCTATCTCCTTAGACTTTGTATCTAGAGAAAAATTTCCTACAATTGTAAACTTCTTGGTGATAGAAGAAACACCAAGATTCAACTTGATCTTGGGAAGACCTTGGCTGCCTCAATTACAAGTTGTCTTCTTACCCATTCATCAAGAAATTCACCTTCCTTATGAGGGAGGTGAAATTATCATTCATGGTGACAATGTAGCTCCCTTAGCTATCAATAACATGGGCATAGAATAGAGGTCTGAAGTTGAGCTTCAAGAAGAAGCTCCTAGTCATGAAGAGGAAAAACCCAAGATAACCAATGATGACAATGAATTTGATACATTGTGGGATGAACTCCTTTTTAACATTTTAAGAGAATTGGATGGTGACTACAAGCTTGTGCAAAGTATGCCTTACACACTCCCTAATCTTGCAAAGATTAGGAAGAGTTTGCATAAGTGAAGACTACCCTAATCTTTCCATGCCTTTATGACTAGATGCAAAGATGGCTAAGTAGCCTTTTTTTTTTTGTAATTTATTATATCTTTTCTATGCACATAGCCTATGCGTGTAGCCATAAATTTATTTGCATTGTTACCTTTTTGTTACAACCTTTCTTTATGGTTATTTATGTTATAAATGTTAAAAAAACATCTCTTTCAAACAAGGCCTACTAAGGCCTAAAACTAGCACTATGGTCCACTAAGGCCTAAAATTGGCACCATTGTCTACTAAGACATAAATTTGGCACAATGGCCCACTAAGGCCTAAACCTAGTACTATGATCCACTATGACCTTAAACTAGCATTCTCGTTCGCTAAGATGTTAAACTAGCAAAGTAGGCATCATCATGCAATATAACCTATGCTCACAATGGCCTAAAACTAACAAACATTCCTTTTACCACATCTCTCATTTCCTAGTCTATTATCACTTCGATTAGCCATTTGATTTTACAAAAAAAAAAACATCAACATAGCCATTTATAACATATAGAACATTTACTACTATGAATGCATATAGCCAGAATGGAACCAACATTTAAAATTAAAATGTCCATGAATACAATGTGTAGTAATGATGTCAAGGAATAACCATCCATAACATAGTCTTGACTAACCATAGCCATCAACATAAAAAAAATAGCCAAAAAGCTAAACTAAAGGAGGCTATTGAGTAGCATCTGGAAGAGGTGGTGGTGGGTCATGCCCACCCTCATTGCTGGGGCCACCAAAGTCTCCTGAGACTTGAAATGCTATAACATAACATAGACTAAGGCATAAAATATATCAAACCTACAGAGAGTTTAGCTCCATCACTTCTGAGGGTAGATGGGAAATGCCTTCCTCCAAATGATGGAGGATATGGTCCTTTGTCATGTTGACCTAGTTAACATCCCCAAGTTCAATGCCAGAAAGGATTCCAAATCTATCTATAGGAGTCCAAGTAGGAGGCTCATGAGTAACAACAACTGTAGCAGTCTCACCTACAATGGTAGTGATCAAAATAGTAGGGGATTGCTTTCAAAGAGTTCATAAGCACTCTTTGCTTGACTCTCCTAAATGAATAGCTCTCTCTTGTGTTGTTCAATTGACTCTTCTTTAAGCCATTTTAGGTAAGCCCCACGATCAGCCTTATACTATCACTTGTGGGCCTTTTGTGTCTTACCCCATTGTAGGATCCAAGCATAGTGATCCTTCCAATCTTCAACCTTTTGGGAGATGAGGTCCATTTTCATACATTTTTCCACCATCTCCTGTAGGATTGCTACTTTGTCTTGAACGACATGCCAATAGTGAGCCCATGTGATCTCCTTAGTCCATAACTCCCCCATGTTAGTCACTTGGGCTTTCACAAAGACTTTCTTTTCTCAAAGATCCTTAATTATATCCTCCTACTTTTGAACCTTTTCCCTGAAGGCCATAACTTCCTTCCATAGTGATTCATTGGACCTCTCTCGCTCCCATAAATATTTTGTGCACAACATTGCTAAATTATTGGTAGTGTCATATAGCTTCACAGGTACACTGGACATGACAAAGGGAAGTCTAGGCAAAGAGTCTATCTCCATGTTCATGTTGGAGTCCCAGTTCATGGACAATAATGCATAAAGCATGAAAGACAACCATAAGACACAAACTTAAATAGCCATAATGCAAATAAATCCTATAGCCAAAGCACATAAAACAAAATTCTTACCTATCTTAGGTGCAACCTAATCTAGTTGATCGATGATGTCCTTAGCCATCCCATGCAAGAACTACACTTTTTCTAGAGTCTTTACCCATGGTTTTGCACAAAACTTAGGGATGGGAGTTGGCACTAGTGGCTTACGAGCTATGATGACAACCAAATGTAACTAATGTAATATAATAATAATATTAAGGCATAAACATATCTAGCTCCTCCTCTGCTTTCTCCATTAGGATGATGATGGGAGAGGTACTTGGTACCACTTCATCAAACAAGGCATCTAGATCATCTATGCCTACATTAACAAGTCCTTCTTCCATGGGTTTCTTTAGGAGTGCCTCTACTACATGCCTTTGTTCTACCTCCATAGTAGCTTGTGCTACTGTAACCTACCGCTTGTCTACAACCATAGCACATGGAAAAATGATTAACACATGAAACCATAAAGTAGCCATAAAATTTTAAAACATGAAATAGCCAAAGTTAAATAAAGCATACCTATGACTACCTACTGTGATGGCTTAAGCTTAAACTAAAGCTTCCTCAGGGCAAGCTGATATGATGCTAGGGGTGCCTCCTCCATGGGCCTCTTAAGTTTCTCTTTAGCTTCTCCTTTAGCCTTCATGTGTCATCATTTGGCCTTTTGAACACTAGCAAGAAATGAGAGATGCTCATCATCATCAGTACTATCAGGAGACTCGTACTACCTAACATCAAGATTCTTAGTGTTGATGGATAATGTCTCATCCACCCTCTCTGGTGGGTTTTGAGCCTACATCATTGGATAAATGTGTTTTATCTAAGGCTTAGAAAGTTGGCTTAGTTCTTGGGAAGCCAATTATCCATTCCTATACACTACCAAAAACTCCACAAATCTCTTTAGATAACTTACAAAAAATGCAAAGTGCATATGGATTATTGTAGAGGTGTGAACACAGAGTCTAAGAATCTCCTCTCAAAGCCCAGTAGCCAAAGTAATAGCCCAATTAAATTTGATGCCCTCCATCAAGACCTTCTTAAAGGTCCATCCTTGTGCTAGGTCAATTACCTTCTTTTATTATAATAGTTTGGGGAATGCATGAGACCTAAACAAAGGATATAATTCCTTTGCATCAGGCTTTGTGAAGCTATCCATTAAAATTCTAGAGTGGCCCATGTTAACACCAAGCCACTCTAGAACTTTCTCACAATGGCCTGATTTCCTCACTGTCTTGATGGAATCCTTGGTCCCATTAGTAGGGATCCTAAACAAGTCATGAAAGAGGCCAGCACCTATGTCAATGTTCACCTTAACACCTCAAATGATGGTGTTAAAGTGACCGACCTCCTCATGAAAGGAGTTGATAACATGCAACATCTTCACCACAAGAATGAAGGAATAGATGCCATAGATACATTAAGAAAAATTGCACCCTTGATGTTTTCTTGAATATATCATGACATCTGTCCACTTAGCCACTCCTATTCTAATGTCACATCACCAAACTTTAGGATGAGGGTTTCCTCATGACATGAGCCTGAAAGCGGTATAGTGACATCAACTAAGCTAGAAGGTCCTGTGAAGCAATAACCAAAGGTTAGCATCCATATAAGCAATTTCAATGACAAAGAAAAGTAGTAAAATACTTAATACCATAAAAACACTAGAATTCATATTCTCACCTTTACTTTTCTTTTGTGATGTGGGGGTTCCTACTACAGGAGTCTACCCACCAACTGTGCATCATATTATCATCTTTGCACTTCTTGTATACCATGTTGAACCTGGTGGTGTATTCATTAGAGTCCTCTCTTAACTATTAGTACATAGCAACTCTGATTTGGGGACTCTTGGTGAATTCATCCAAAGTAGTTTAAGCCAATGCTAGATTTGATCATTAACAATCAAGCCCTACTCATTGACCTTGTACCTGCAAGAAGTAAAATTAATGAAGTTGGGAAAAGAAGTCAAGTTGAGACCAAATGAAATCATTAAAAAACATTATAATAACCATGTTTACCCCTGTAGATGATACACAGTGCCAAGTGGATTCTAGAATAGTATGTGGGCTCTATGTGCCACCATCAAAGTATTATCAGTATTATATTGACTTTGCTTTGGCATTGTCCAGATATATGATAGGTAGCATGAACTTACAGCATCTATGGAACCTCCTATGGTTTTAGAAATTGATTTATCAATAATGTACTTGGTAATCAATCCTGAAGCCCAAGGCAATAGGGTCTCCACAACAACCCTGACTACATCTATGAACAAGTGTAGCCATAGTATCACACTGAAGTTTCCAAGGAGGTAAGCAAGGAGGTACCTTGCCCTAAGCCAAAACCACAACAAGAGCTTCCCAAGAGGCATGTCATGTGGTGGAGTATTGGTCTTGGGATGACCAATGTAGCACAAAATGCCTACCAGCTCCACTATAATGAGAATAGGCCTCAAGAAGACCTTGCACAAAACAAAGCAAAAAGCATTGTGACTAATTAGAATTTCTTAACAAGTTAGGAAAACATCTAGTTGGGGGTGAAATTAGCCTCTATAAAAAGATCTAAGGTGTTTATCTAATAACTTTAAGAAATTCCATAAAAAGGAACTATTACAACTTTCAAAGCAAAAGCATTATGGCCTATTATAGTTAGCAAATTTAGACAAAACATCTAGTCGAAGGTGAAATTAGCCTCTATAAAAATCTCTAAGGTGTTTTTCTCAATTATCCTAAGTAATTTCATCACAACCTTACATTATGATCAATTAGAATTTCATTACAAATTTAGATAAAACTCCCTAAGTTAGAGGTGAAATTAGCTTCTGTAAAAAGCTCTGAGATGTTTATCTAAATTAGCTTGAGAAATTCCATAAAAACATTGATATCATATTTTCTAGCCTTTATAACCAAAAAATTATGGCCAAAACTATGTTTTAATATAAATTATGCATAAATTTAGAAAAAAACATCAAAATATGCATAAATTTGAAAAAAAGAAAGCATAAGTTTAGAAAAAGCATATAAAGTTATGCAAAGCATGCATAAATTTGGAAAAAAAAACATCAAAACTATGCACAGATTTAGAAAAAGCATGATAAACTTGGAAAAAGCCATGAAGCCCTAACAAAAAATTACTTAAAATAGAAAAATATTTTGCTTTCCTAGAAAAAAGCAAGAAATCAACCACTTCTATTTTGGATAGTGAACTACAGCCTTAGCAAAAACAATTTATAAAAACTTTATTTTAAATCCAATCAAAGTGATTCCACCTCCATTGGAAAGTTGAAGCCAAAGCCTATGTAGCCATGACTGGAAAATAGCAAAAAATTTGGCAGTTTTCTTACAAAAATTTCACAAATCTACATGAAATTACAAAAGCAACACAAATAGCCTAACTACACAATGTTACAAAAATAGCCATAACTCTCTAGTTTGAAAGCCAAATTAAACAAGAAAACAACCATTAGAAAGCTTTAAAAAAGCGCTACAAATCCATAACCTTTAATATTACAAATATGTAGCCATGTTACTAGAAAAATACACAACTTGATTTGCTTTTTCATAGTAAAACTTCAAAAAACCCAAAGCCTAAATTTCTTAAAGCCATTAAAATAGTTGAAATAGCCAAAACCATTGAAACCCATTTAAATTAACATCAAAATAATACGGTAGAATTTTGTTAAAATTTAATTTTAACAAATCCTAAGGCCTAGATATGAAAAAAATTGCCATACCCCAAGATTTTGAGAAAAAAGCACAAAACAACAAGGCCTATTTTGAAAATCAAATCTTCAAAAGCTAAAATGATAAAATAACCATAGATCTAGATGGGAGTAGCCAAAATGGGAGGTGGGATTTTGTCATAATTTTGACTTAATGCCCCCATCAAAGTAGATCTAAGAAAATGGCCCTAACACTTGGAAGGCAAAAAACTAGAAAGAACCATGAAAACAAATGCAAAAGTAGGTAGAATTGCCTAGCTTGGAGCAATTATAGATGGAGCCTAGATGGAGATAAGCCTAGAAACCTTTGAAAACTCCCTTGAACATTCATCCATCCTTTGAATTGTGGGATTTTTTCTTTTCCCTCCTCTATTCTTGGGCATCATGACACGCTCAACATTGAGAAAAGGAGGAAATTTGAAAAAGATGAGTTATACATTGGCTGCAGGGGAGATGGGATGCTTCCACAATGAAGATTGATTTTGGTTTCCATAAGAATCTTTTCCAGAGCTTTACTCCAATGTGCTATTACTAAAAGATAACAATTATGATCAAAGTTTGCAAAATTTAACTTATAAACCCCACCTAAACCTAAAACAAAACTCAAGCTGCTAATTCAGTGCAACATGACTACAAGTGCACTGAAGAAAAAGAGGGGAGAGTTTAGTTCACATAGTTTTAGAGGGGAAACAACTTCACTTTTCAAAATTTTAAATTTTTGGATTATGGCCCCCACACTGTGCCTTCCCTTTTAATTAAACTTGCTTCAACACAAAGATTGTCACTAATTTCAACACTTAAAACATTATGGCAATCTTATCCCCATACATCCATGCTAGGAATACCATGCCTAGCATGGAAACATGTTTATCATTTTAAAAATGTGTTAGAATTACAAATATCTTTCTATTTTTAGCAACCTAGACTTACCTTTTTTCAACACTAGGTTTCCAAATTTGGGTGAAACATGAGCAAGGCTAAGCACCATGAGTTCCCATGTTGGGGTAGTAGTGCTTAGCATGGAATAAGGGGGTAACATTTACTCTTTCCTTCCAACACTCATCTAGTGCAAGTTTAAGCCCCAAAGTGAGCCCCACATGATCTAGAACCCTTCCAAGTACCTCCGATAGCCTTGGAACCTCACCAAACCTAGTTGAAACTAGTCAAAACTAGTCAAAACTTGGGATTCGGTGTTTTCCACATGAGGGAAGACTTATTTCATGTTTAACCTTTCACCCTTAGTATGGAAAGAGGGGGGAAGCCAAAAATAACTTAAGTTGATGACCTAATGACCATTTCTTGATGCTTAATGATCCTTAGACCCTACCAGAACACTTTGGAGCTTCCAAAATACTAAAAAAATGGCATAAATCTATCATCCCCATCTCATCCACATTAGACCCATGATTCCTAGCATGAAAGAATGGGGGGAAGTTTCATGAGGCACTTAGAAGCCTCCAAACTATCAAATTTTGATAACCAACATTCATCATTGACATTAGCAACCCTAGAGGTGAACATGCATGGTCAATCAGGTGTGGATTAGGGCAAGATCTAACTTTCTTGATTCAAGGAACCTCTTTCATGTTGAGCCTTCCACCTCTAGCATGGAAAAATGGGGAAAACCTAAAAAGCCTCACAACCCCCAGTACAACCAAATCTTGACCTTAGGCACTCATGACCAACATTGGCAACCCTATGACTACTCATGCATGATCAAATCAATCAAAAATAATAATAAAGCTCCCCCCCCCCCCCCCCCCCCCCCAATTTTCCACATTGAGCATGAAAGCCTTGGCATGTTAATAATCAAATTCCAGTGTCAGGTAATAGTAGGAAACACTGGCAACCTTAAGGGCCTGCATGCATAACCAAAAGTGATCAAAAAGCTTTTTCCCCCAATTTTTCACATTGATCATGGAATTTGCAACATGTAAAAAGGGGGGGGGGCGGATTTCAAAAAATTATTTTTCACCTAATTTTCCATGCTAAGCATAGAAGGACTAATATGGAAAAGTGGGGAAAGTCCAAAAATTACCTTATGACCCTTGAGATGACCAAATTTTGACATAAGATGTTAGTAGTTGATGCTGGCAATTTAGGAAGCCTACATGCATGTCCAAAAACTGCCAAAGATGATCAAANCCCCCCCCCCCCCCCCTCCCCCCCCAAATTTTTCACATTGATCATGAAAGCCCCTTTGAGGAAAAATGTGGGGAGTTCAAAAAATGTCTTGTTAGCCTTGAAACAATGAAATTTTGACATCAAGTAGTAGCAGTCATCACTGACAACCTCAGAAACCTGCACGCATAGTCAGAAATAGCCAAAAATATTTTCCCTCATTTTTCCATGTTGAGCATGGAAGCCCAAGTATGAAAAAAATGGGAAAAGCCCAAAACCACTTACCAACCTCCAGGACAAGTAGATTTTAACACTAAGCATTGATCATCATCGTTAGCAACCTCAGGAGCCCGCATGCATGACCAAAAGTGATGATAAAGCATCAAAAATATTTTCCCCCATTTTTTAACATTAATCATGGGATCTCTAGTATGGAAAAATGGGGGAAGTTCAAAAACCACTTAAAAAACCTCTAAAATAATCAGTTTTGGCTCTAAATTCCAATCCTCAACCCTGGTAGCCCTAGAGGTTGACATGCAAAGTCGATTGAGGTTAAAATTGGTAAAAAAAAAACACATTCCCCCTTGTTTTCCATGATAAGCTCTCCATAGCCAGTGTGGAAAGAAAGGGGGAAGTTCAAAAAACACTTAAAGATACCCACAATTGCTAAACCTTGAGACCAGACCCTAGTCCTTGACCTCGGTAGCCCCAGAGGCTAACATGCAAAGTTGATTGAGGTTAAAATTGGTCAAAAATCCATTCCCCCTTGTTTTTCATGCTAAGAACTCCATCCTTTACATGTAAAGAATGGGGGAAGTCCGTAAAACACTTAAAGATACCCAAGATTGCCAAAACTTGAGACCAAACCTTAGTCCTCGATCCTAGTAGCCTTAAGGCTAAGATGCAATGTTGATTGAGGTTAAAATTGATCAAAAATCCACTTTCCCTTGTTTTCCACACTAATCTTTCTATTCCTAGTGTGGAAGAAAGGGGGGAAGCCAAAAAACCACTTGGGAATGCCCAAAACTATCAAATTTGGACATGGATCCATAGCCCTTGACCTTAACAATCTTGGGAGGCAACATGCACAATCGACATCTAGGTTTTTTGCTTCTTCCATGATAGAGTAATGTTCCCAACATGGAAAAAATTGGGGAAAGTTTCTTTTCCACTTTTTGAGGTAAGAAGACACTCTCGAAATCCAAAGATCTTCATTAGAGAAGCCAATTTTGGCCTTTATAGACCTCTGGGGAGGCCAATTTTGATGGATCTAACCCTACACTACCCTAAGAAGGTCTTGATACCTCAATTTTGTACCTCTAAACACCCTAAAACCAATTTTCCTTAGTCTCCATACTAAGGGCCTTTGTTTCCATGCTAAGCTCGATGTGGAAGCCTTAAAACACTTGATTTTTGGATCTAGATAGCCTAGAAACAACCCTAATTGATGTTTGAACTCACCTAATAGCCTTGTGGCCTCAAAACATGGCTTGCTAAGTCCTAAAACTGGTAAAAATTAAAAAATTTTACCTATATTAACAAAATTTTATCATATATGGCCTACTTTACTTAATTTTTAACTTATTATGTAATGTGTTAGCTTGTTTTTTAGACTTATTTTGCCTTATGGACATGGTTGACCTTTTATGGCCTCTATACAACTCTATATGTTCTTTATTTATCTTACTACAACTATATTTGCCTTTTTGGCCTTTAAATGATATCAAATAGTGGGATTTGACCTTCCTTGACCACCATTTGACACCATAGAACCATGGCTCGCTAAGGCCTTAAACTGGCATCATGGCCCACTAAGGCCTTAAACTAGCAAAACTGTGGCCTTTATTGATCATTTGTGGCCTCACTCATATTTCCCATTTTTTGAACCATATGTAACCTTTGTTTGCCTCTATTGTACTTTTCTAAATTGACCTCATCTCATTAATAACCTTGAATGGCCTTGATTGTATTATATTTACACATGTTTTATGTCATTTTAACATTATTTATTTACTTTTACCTAGGTGCCACTTAATATGCTTTTGGTTGATATGCAGGATCAAAGTATGAGTACTTGGAAGCAAATCAATTTGCCTTTGTGTCTACATGGACCTCATGATATTAAATAGTGTATCAACTATGATTGCCTAGAATTTGAGCCTAAGAGTCTTGTAGGCCACATAGCCTAAATAGAGAAACCTCTAGAATGGCCTAAAAACCTAGCCAAAGTCCTTGACTTAGAAGTATGAGACATAATTGAAGATCCTTTAGTTGAGGTTCCTATCACAACACACAATGGTGAGGAGGAAACTCTTAAATTAAGTTTTGCACTAGAGCCTCAATGTGCTCAAGACATCACTAAAGTATTACAAAATAACATTAAGTCTTTTGCCTAGTCATATGAAGATATGCCCCTGCCTAGACCCATGTCTTGTCCAGCACAACATTATATTAGATCCTAGAATTAGACCAATTAAGCAAAAAGTGCAAGCTTAGAGCTAATTTGGACTTGGTAGTTCACGATGAAATCTCAAAGCTCTACTAAGTAGGTTTCATTAGGGCTATTGATTATGCAGAATGGATGTCCAACATAGTGGTGCTCCATAAGAAAAATGGAAGTATCCATATTTTCATTGATTTTTGAGACTTAAATAAAGCCACCATCAAGGATGACTTTCCTTTGCCTCGTATTGATCAACTTATTGATACTATAGCCAGACATGCCTTGTTGTCCTTTATGGATGGATTTTTGGGATATATCCAAATTAGGATCGACCCAAAACACCAACTTAGCACAACCTTTAGGACCCCATTGGGTACTTTTTGTTATACCATAATGCCCTTTAACCTATATCTTCAGTGATTAGATGTTAGGTTTTGTTAATGACTATGTAGATGACGTAGTCATGAAGTCTAAAATAGCCAATGATCATGCTAATGACCTAGATCTTGTGCTTAAATGATGCCTTAAATATGACCTTAGGCTCAACCCTACAAAGTGTGTCTTCAATGTCAAGACAAGTAAGATGCTTGGCTTTGTAGTCTCTGACACAAGGATATGCATAGATCCTAATAAGGTTAAGGACATATCCAAATTGGTAGCACCTACCAACCTTAAAGAACTTTAGGGATTACAAGGTAGACTATAGTTTATTCATAGGTTTACTGCTACGCTTACGAATAAGTTACAACCCATGCACCACTTGCTTAAGAAGGGAGTTCACTATGAGTGGATGGCTCAATGGCACGATGCCTTTGAAAACCTTAAGCACTAATTAATAAAACTACCTACAATTTATCCTCCACAAGAGGATAAACTATTTTACATTTATCTTTCCATTTCTGATACATCCATTGCCTATGATGATGAAGCAAAAATGGTTGTATACTACCTTAGTCATGCATTAGTAGCTCACAAGACCCAATACAATGAAGTGGAGAAGCACTATTTAGCACTAGTCTTCTCTTTGAAGAAATGGAGACATTACCTCTTTAGAAGCTAAGTCAATGTAATTTGGAAGGATAACATACTCAAATCCATAATGACCAACATCTACAAAAGTAGTTATATAGCTCGATGGAAAGCCATAACGCAAAGTTCAACCTCCATTACATCTCTCAATCCTTAACAAAAGGTCAAGCTATAGTTGTGCAACTTACAGTTTCACCTATTGATGACCAAGCAACCATAGACCCTGAGTTCCTTGATGAACACATTAACATAGTTAGCCAGGTGCCTAAGGATTATGAGGTAGTTATGAACTTTAATGAAGCTTCAACTGCCTATGGGGCTAGTGTTGCTACCATAATAACATTTCCATTTGGTGAAATCCAACCCTTTGCCTATTATTTTGGGCTCTCATGTACTAAAAACATAGTAGAGTATGAGGGTTAATCAAAGGGATTACAGTAGCTCATGACCTAGGAATTAGATGCCTAACCATCAAAGGTGATTGAAAACTCATGGTTAACCAAGTAATTGAAGTCTATGCATGCAAAGCTAAGCACTTACAACCTTACTGTGACATAGGAAAGCAACTATTACAATAATTCATAGACATTGATATCCAACACATACCTCAACATGAAAATGTTATAGCTGATGCAATTGCAACATTAACCCTTAGTATGATGCTAGATGTGTTTAGTAAGTTTCCCACCTTAACTATGAACTGTGCTACTCTCATTACAAAGAACATTGAGGATACCTTTGTGGCTATCATTCATACTATTACTTCCAAGGAGTGGTATGATGATATCAAATTTTTCCTTCTACATGGTGAATTCTCATAGGAATTGACTACTTCTCAAAAGGACACCGTACACAAGCAGTTGAAGTAGTATGTCATCATAGGTGATAACACATTATGTTGATGGTCCTATGATGGCATACTTCTAAAGTTCTTAGGCAAAACCAAAGACAAAATAGTCCTAGAGGAGGTTCACAAGGGTATTTTTGGTTGACATATAAGACCTAGATCCATGATCACTAAGATTAGATAGTTAGGCTACTATTGGCCCCATATGAAAAATGACTGCTTGCAAAAGGTTAAGTGATGCGACACATGCCAACGATATAGCAACTTGATACATGTATCACCAACTGAGTTGCATATGACCTGGATAACATGGTCATTTCAATGATGGGGGTTTGATATCATTGGACCCATAACACCTAAATCTATCGCAAGACATAGCTTCATCATCATTGCAACCAAATACTTTACCAAGTGGGTTGAAGCTATTTTCCTAAGGAAGACCACATCTGAACAAGTTTGCAAGTTTATCCTAGAAAACATTACAGCTCATTTTGGCATACCCATGATCATAGTTACAGATAATGGACCTCAATTTGGCATCCAAAAAACCAAGGTTTTTGTCATAACCTAGGCATTAAGCATTCTTTCTCGTCACCTTACTACCCCTAAGCCAATGGACAAGAAGAAGTGAGAAACAAGGCCATAATCAACTTGGTCAAGAAGATGCTTGACAACAACAAGTGAAGGTGTCATGAGAAGCTTATCCATGTACTATGGGCATATAGAACAACTTATCACACAATAACCAGAATGACCCCTTATAGCCTTTTTTATGGGTTTGAAGCTATTTTACCTTCCAAATTATAGGTATCATCACTTTGATTAGCCTTGACCAACTTCATCAATGACAAGTAGAGCAAGGAGTTCTAGATAGCAATGTTGGATTTGATGGAAGAGTGGCTTATGCAAGTGCTTGCTCACATCAAGCACTATCAAGAGAAGCAGAAGCAACAACATCATGATAACCTGACTGTGTGCAAGATCAAGGAAGGGGACCTCATCCTCAAGGCCATCTATTAGCATGCAGACAAATTCTTAGCCAATTGAGAAGGGCTCTTCTTTGTCACTAGAGCCTATGGAAATGGAGCATTCAAGATAGCCAACATGGATGAGAATCAGCTGGCCAATCTGGTCAATCATGCCTATTTGAAGCCATACTACATGTAGCTAACAGATTATCAACAAGCGAGCCTGCTTTTAACGATTTGCTATGACCTTAAACTAGTGACATGGCTTATAAGGACCTTCAACTAGTACCATGGCCTGCCATGGCCTTAAACTAGCAACATTGGTGACCTAGATAACCTAATTCTCATGTGGCCTCTATGCATTATAACATTATAATATGCAATGGTGTTTTGTATTCTTTGTTGGTGCCTCTCGCGTCAATCCTCCAAACACCATCAAAGAGGGGACATTGAAATGCCACAAAATTTTGCATGTCATAATTAATCTTCATCATGTAGATTTCACCCCATGGAACTTGAGGCAAAATTTCATTGTAAATGTGCAATTTATAAGCCACAATGCGCAATTTCACATACTTTATACTTTTGGGGCTCAAAAATGCCTCATAAGTGGTCAAAGCCTTATTCCCCAAGTGAAAAAAAAAAAGTTACCTAGTGTCTATATTTTTGGCTTTGGGGATCAAAAATATTTTTTGGAATGTCAAAAAGGGAAATTTTATGGGTTTTATGAGGGGTAGACATTTTTCTACGTTGAAAACACATGCAGGAAGGTAGATCTCACCTACCCCCAACGTGGAAGGGTTGGGGGTCTAAAAACTTTTCCCCCTTCAATGTGGAAACCAAAGGTACATTTTTGAAAATTTGCCCTCAAACTAGAAAGTTTCTCCCTAGCTTGAAAACTTTCCCCTCAAACTGGAAAGTTTCCCCCCAGCCTAGAAAGTTTCTCCCCAATGTGGAAGCCACAAGAAGGAAAATTTATCAAGTTATGCACTTCAACATTAACTAGCCACTTCAACAATCATGGTGGAGAGCTTAGTGTTGAAGATTCCTCTCCAGCATGGAAGGGGTGCCTTGGCTACTATTTTTAGTAAATGTAATGACCATGGTGAAAGCACTTACTATTTTTAGTAACCCCTCAAATTTGAACACCCATTTCACCTAAATTTGGTAGCCAATTTTTAGCAAAATTACATCAAATTTACAGCCATTTTGAAGCCCATTCATAGCCAATTTTCAACCCCATTCATGGCCCAAAGACCTTATAAAAGGAAAACTTCAACACCATTTATAGGTTCTAGATTTTTGACAAGGTTTCCAATTTTTGACAAGTTCCAAAATTTTTTCTTAAGTGCAGCAATTTTGGGCAAAGTGAAGCAATTTTAAAATAAGAGCAATTTTTAGCAATAATTTACAAATACACAACTTCATACCTAAGGCATTTTCAGGCACTCAAGAGCTCTTGCAAGTTTTCATACTTTCAGTCTCTTGAACCACAGCATGGAAGCATTGAGGCCTTTGGATTTGGGTGGATTTTGATGTTAACACTACACTTTTGGGACTCCAAACCTAGCATGAAG